>CM072824.1:12727630-12959712 GCA_036937905.1 Salvia rosmarinus | reverse complement strand
CTCGGCTCTCTAGTCGGCATGATGAGGAGGAGGCGGCTCCATGACGGCGAGAGGCGGCGATGGTGGCGGCTCGCCCGCGGTGAGCTTCTCCGCGAATGAGGCGGCGGCTCGGCCGCGGCGGCGGCTCCGTAGCGTCGAGGCGCGATCGCGTTCTCGGCTATCACGCGGTGGCAGCTGTTTCGGATGGGGGGCGGCAGGCGGCCGTGGTGTTGATCAGGGGCCCTCGAGGCCCGCTCGCTGGTCCTCTGGTTGAGAAGCTTTGGAATTGGCAAGATTGGTGTGGAGGAACTCGGTCGCGCTAAGCCGAGGACCTCGTGGGACGAATGAGTTGTTTGCTCGTCCTCGTTGAGGTCGACATCTTCCCCACGTTGGGAGGCGGTCTGAGGTGTATGGAAACATTTTCCATGTTGCCCTCGAGTGTGGCGCTAAATGGCGTCTGCGATCTCCTTTCCGCGACCGAAAGTGACCACCGGTCGCCCTCAAGACGGTTGTTGCCGGCGTGGGCGGCGGTTGTGCGTGTTCTTGCCATTTAGTTGTAGAGGAAGCGAAGCTTTCTTGTTGAATGTTCCCAGACGGCGCTTGATGATAAATCTGGTTAAGTGAGTGTGCGAGATTTATGTAAAGCAATAAAACGCCCGGGCTTTTACGTGGTTCGATCGTTAATGAGATCTCGTCCACGGAGAATGATTCCTCAATACTTTTACTAGAGCTTTTAGTACAGTATTGGTTCACACTTTTGCATTCGAAGAAATTTCTAACCCCTCTAATGTCGGTTTCCTCCTATTTATCTGACTCGAATCTGCAATGAAGCGCTACCGACCTCTCCATTGGTCGTGGCGTGACTCTTCCTCTGGCGTGCCTTCCATTGGCCGGGCAGGGACCTTTCGCCTTATCGCGCCACGCGGAGGTGGCCTTTAACCTGGTCTGGGCGTCTTCTCCATTGGCCCAGGTATGATTACGGAGGCTGGGGTTTTGGACAATGATTAGGGCTCGCTTGGGCTCACCGCGTGGGCCGCTTCCAACGTTAGGCCCGGCTCGTTTGGGCTGTTAGTGGGCCCGATCGGTTGGGCCATATCCCATCAAATATGCACCGATTTAATTGATCTAATACATCTAAATTATTATCTACATCTAAATTATTATAATGGATAATAAACTAGCAATAAAAAGAAAAATATGATACTTTATATAAGAATTTGAAGCAGACGTATCGTAATAAAACATGAATCATTTTCGTAAGGAAATTCAACATAAAATCATTTTCACTATATATTAGGGGTGGGAAAAAATATCTAAAAATCGGTATATCGGACTTACCGTGTTAAAAAAATATCGAATTTTCGGTATACCGTCATTTTCAGTTCGGTATTATATTGTATTGTTAATTTTCAGTATGATAATGTTATCAATTTTTCGGATACCGTGGTATATACAGAAAATTTCGATATATATATCGGTGTATTGGTACATACTGGGTATGTCGATGCGAACTTTTGGTACACCAACCGAACTTTCCGATATGTACCATGATACCGGTATACTGATATACCGTATCGAAATATAAAGGGTTATTGACGTCTAAATACATGAACTTTTGATATATTTTGATTTTTCACACAAACTTTAAAAATTATTAATAAATACACAAACTTACCATTATTATGATTTTTCCTACAAATTGAATAACGGTCAAATTTGATACTGACATGACAGTCGACGTGGTATCACTTTATCAAAATGACGTAGTTTTACTTATACTATATATATAAAAAATCAAAATAGACTTAAAGTTCATGTATTTAACCATCAATTAATATACATTGCATAAATAAAATGGCGTCGTTTTGATGAAGTGACGCCACGTCATTGTCGTGTTAGCTTTAATTTTGACTATCATTCAATTTGTGGGAAATATCACAATGGTGTTAAGTTTATGTATTTATTGACAATTTTAAAGTTCGTGAAAATACCAAAATATGTTCAAGTCTATGTATTTAGGCGTCAATAACCCTATTTATTATATATAATTAGTAATCACTTTAAAAAATATTTTATTCATAATTGATGATAAATTATAAAATATATTATTATTGATAATTAAACATGAATAAAAACGTTTATATTTAATAAAATTATAATTATAAACTAAGTCACATATATGTTATATAACTAATTTAAGATAAGTTTAAAATAATTATAACTTTTAAATAGATTTTGAAAAGTAAATATATGGAGTAAATGTAAATTATATAATAGATTATGCTAAATAGTATATATAATTTATAGTATAATCCTATTACTATTCCATAATGAAAATAACTTGTGTTTTACATACATTTTAAACTTTTGATAACGGTATATGATTTTTTATTTTAATCAAATCTTAATATATACTTTTATGTATACTATGATGTAAAATGAAAAAATAACAATTAATGCAATGAAATACTAATTGGTTAAACTCAAAAAGTAATTACATGATCTACTAAGTTATTATTTGAAGCTATAATATCAACAAAAGTATAATTATAAACTAAGTCACATCTATGTTATATAACTAATTTAAGATAAGTTTAAAATAATTATAACTTTTACATAGATTTTGAAAAGTAAATAAATGGAGTAAATGTAAATTATATAATATATTATGTTAAATAGTATATTCAATTTACGGTATAATCTATATTACTAATAGATAATGAAAATAACTTATGTTTTATATACATTTTAAACTTTTGATAAAAATCGACTTTTTATTTTAATCAAATCTTAATATATGCTTTTATGTATATTATGATATAAAATAAAAATTAAGAATTAATACAATGAAATACTAATTGGTTAAACTTAAAAATAATTACATGATCTACTAAGTTATTATTTGAAACTATAATATCAACATACATAATTATAAAATTAAATATATAAGTACGAGTTATATAGTTATATTTATATATCTATAATTATAATCGATAAATGGGACAAATATAATATTTAACTTATATATTGTATAATCGATATTATTAGTACGTAATGAAAAATACTTATGTTCGACATATGTTTAAAATTTTCAATAACTATATATGTATTTTATATTTTAATCAAAATATTAAAATATATTTTCATGTATATTATAATATCAACATAGTTAGTTAAAGACATTAGATTAGAATAATATAATAACATTATAGTTAATTATAAAATTTGAGAAGTAATTACATGATTTACTAATTGTTTTTTTAAAATTAGAATATCAATATAGTTAATTATAATAATATATATATAAATATATAAGTACAAATCACATAGTCATACTTATACACCTATAATTATAGTTCATTAATTTTTGGTAATTTCGGTAATTTTCGATAATTTCGACATTTTTTAGTAATTTCGGTATTACCGAATTCCGATACATATACCGTAAAAACGGGTATGGTAATGACATGAAATTTTCTCATACCGTAATCTTCGGTATAGTGAACGATTCGGTACGGTATTGGTATGAAATTTTTCATACCGGAATTTTCGGTACGATGAAAAAATCCGATATACCATATCGACTCATCCCTACTATACATACCGTATCAACTCATCCCTACTCTATATATTATATGCATAACCAATTTATGAAATATTTAACAGTTCAAGTCATAATTATTAAAAGAACATGGCAAAAGACTGATATTACAAAAAAGCCAACTAAAATTCTGATAATGAAACCCAATCAAATAAAGCGAAAGGCCCGCAATTCCTAAAGTAATGCGAGTCTAAAATAATGAAAATTACAACAGCAGAAGAATATATAAATGATAGGAAAACCTAAAACATTTTCAGCGGCGCTTCTTCTCCTCCATTTTCTTCAGGAAAAGGGGAAGTTACTCAGAAGAAAAGAATGAGGGTTTACAGTGAGACATTAGAATTTCTTAAAGGTGGTTGCCCTCTCTGTTAACCCAATGATTTCTCTTGTGAAAAAAATCCCAACCGCCTTTTTAGAAGAAGCTCTTGAGCTTATAAGCTCTCAGAATAAGCTTAGCCAAACTCCCTCTATACAGATACAACCTCCGTCCCATCTCTCTCTCTGTCTCTCAAATATATAACTGTGATGGTTTTCCCGTAGCAATAGGGGCTGTGATGATGATTCTGGATTCTTCTGAGATAGTGGATCGGGCAAGGGAGACCCCCGTATCTTGGCGGGGCGGCCCGGACGGCATCTGTTCAATCGGATGCAACCGTTGGTTCCGCAGCCATGGCGGTGCTCAATCCTCTTCTGCCCGATCTCCGCTACAACAGATCTGAGCCTCAATTAAATAATTTTTTTTTTTTCATTTTGTGAAATTCTTCAATTTCTTTTATTTCCAAATATTCTCTAATTTCAACATTTGGAAAACTAATTTCTTTCTTCAATGGAGTTAAAAGTTTATTACTTTAAGATTAAGGATGAATACGCTGACTCCTTGTCATTTAGCACAAAAACACATTTTAATGGAATGCTTCGTGTTCTCTACCTTTATTATATGTAAATAACTCATCCAGCCTCGCACTGGATGTTATAGTCAGGTCCTTCATAATTTTGATGTCGACGGAATTCTGTGTGTTTTGGATCACGTAAATCATCGGCGCCGCAGCTTTCGATTTCGAACACCAAAAACATGCTTAGAAGCAAAAACTTCGGTGCCATTTTATTTTGGCCTTACGGTTTTGTGCTTGTTGGGATATATAGAAGAACAGATGCAATTTAAATTGATAATCCATTCCAAATATGTTTGCTAAGTAATGAATGAGCAATTAAACGGTTCGAGGTTAAGGATAACAAAAAATGGAAATTCATCTTTAAATTCCAAATTACCTGCATTTTCACCTTGCAAATTTACCTGTATGAGTAGGCAATAGTAGTTTTCCTTATTATAGATGATTATTTGTTTATGATCTACGTATTTATGATATCAAGCAATTTTCTTTGCCCTGTCTCGTTCTTTTGCTCTATCTACTTCTTTCTCCAATCTTCTTCTTCTCCTCCTAAATTATGCTCTTCAATATTGTTCTTTGGAGCAGAAACACATCCTACAAAGTTGTGATTCTTGATACAAGTTTGTATCAGTTGTCGTCAAGAAAATACTCTAATTCTAGCCATTCAAGTGACCGTCATCCCTACAAGCACTGGCCTAAGGCACAACGTGTATACTGATTTACATTATCTGACCCAAATAAATAGGCGTCCAAATTAACCACTTCACCCAACCTCCAACTCAGTAGGGTTATTTAAATGGGGTTCAATTTTCTGTTAGAAATGTAATCTAAAATCAAAAAATCGGTTCCTCATCGATTTTCGATTTCAAAGTTGAAATTTCGGTTATCGATTAACCAATTGGTTTAGAATTATTAGTTTAATTATTTTCAATAATTTACAGTTTTATTAAAATTATTGTCTAATTATTTGAATCATTAGTTAGTTTTTATTTTGAGTTTTTAGTTTACCGAAATTTAACTGTAATAAACGATTGGTTTTTAATTATCTGAAAATTTAAATTGATTCAATTTCGGTTCCATATTTTAGATGAATTTGATTCGATTAATCAGAAAATTTGATTCAATTGATTGGAACTGAACTGTTTTCCATCTCTACAAGTCAGTCAGTGAACTAGATTGGTCCTATTCAATATATTAAGATAGGTTGGTAGCATCTAAAACTATTCCTTGTGTATAAAAAAATTTACTTTTAAGAACTCGATCTGAAAAAATTCATTTATTTGTCGCATTTAAATAATTGTTAGATGCATGATAAAGTTAAGAGTGATATACTGCATCTGAAGCGCTCCTTCAAGATTATTTGGACTTTAAGTTTGAATAGTGACTAATATTTGCTACGGTTTTTTTGAGACAACTAATAGTGTTATTAGATAAAAATACCAAACCATGTAATGCTTACTCAATTTATCCATGATATTAAGTTTGCTATCAAAATTATTCATTGATATATGAAGTGACAAAAATACTATTTATATTCTTTCATTTTGATTTTTTTTGCATATTAACGTGCATTGATTTTTTACATTGAATCAATGCGTCAGTGTATGTAAGAAATAATCAATGACTGGGGTATCATATTCATAATGAATAGGTCACTGTTGATCCATTTTTAAAAAAAGAATTATATTAACTCAATTCATATGTCATTAGAAAATTATTTAACGTAAAAATATATCTAAAGTGGTAATTTCATGTCAAAAAATTATAAAACTTTACATTTGGATGATAAAAATAATTGTTCGCTGTTGTGGGGGCATTAGCCATAGTTGTTGGTTGTAGCCACCGTTTAGCCGTTGTGTTATATATATTAATTTGATTCCCTCTTGCAAGGTTTGACCGTCCGTAAAACTTGAAAATATGCATTAATTTGTGTTATTTAAGGTTAAAAAATGGTTAGCTGCTCTGTTGCCCTGCCCACCCTAAACCCCGCCAAAAATGGTTAGCCGCTGCCCGCTCCTCTCCCAAACAACTGGTTAGCTGCCCCATAGCCGTTGTTATACCCCCAAAAAGTTAACAATAGAGGAATCTATTGTCATCATCATTTCATTAAAACATATAAGAAATTGTGTAGTAAGTAGTATATTTAGACAAAAAGAATGAGAGTTAATATAATATATTTGGATAAAAAGAATGGAGAAGTTAATATAATATGGGTAAAAGAAATAAATATATTATGATAGGGGATATTTGAAGTTTTGGCCTAACTAATATTTGCTACATTTGACAGTGAGAATTTGGGATTTTCTTGGAGGGTTGTTAACCAACCTAGTCTACCAATTATTAGTATCTTTTATATAAAATATAAATTATATTATAAAAAATTAATCAAAATAATGCAAATTGGACTATACTCTGTATGTTACAATTACGTTGTGAAATGCTAGTATTAAACTTTATTATTTATTAACATAAACAATAGTTATTAGAATCATTTTAAAATATGGCTCAAACAAAAAAAGAATCATTTAAAAATAGAGCATAAGAGTCATAAGACCAAAGTTACAAAGGAGCCCAGCAAAATTCAGATACTAAAACCCAATCAAATAGAGAAAACAAGCCCACAATTCTAAATCCTATTCGAGTTGAAGACAAAAAAGAAAAATGACCACAGCAAATGAAACAAAAAGAGAAACTCTAGAACATTCTAAGCGGCTCTTCTAATCTTCTTCTTCTTCTTCTTCTTTTTCTTCTACCTCTCGGCTCTCGTCCATTATAATATTCATTTTCTTGTATTGAGATAGTGACTCAGAAGAAAAGAATGAGGGCTTACAGCGAGAAACTGGGAATTTCTTCAAGGGTGGTTGCCCCTCTCTGTTAGCCCAATGATTTCTCTGGGGAAAAAAATCCCAACCGCCCTTTTAGAAGAGGAAAATGGAAGCGTATATATTACTGCCAATCGCCATTTACTCTCGCTCACTAACACACACACACAACATACAGAGACAACCTTCTCATGTCTCTCTCTCTCTCACTCACAAATATATAAGGGAAAATGTCCCGAAGCAATAGAGGCTGTGATGATAATTCTGGTTTCTTCTGAGGTAGTGGATCGGGCAAGGGAGGCCCGTATCTTGGCAGGGCGACCCGGATGGTATCTGTTCATCAGATGCAACCGCTGGTTTTGCAGCCATGGCGGTGCTCAATCCTCTTCCTCCCGATCTCCACCACAACAGATCTGAGCCTCAATTAAATAAATCTTTTTTCTCATTTTGTGAATTTCTTCAATTTCTTTTACTTAAAAAAAATTAATTCCAACATTTGGAAAATTAGTTTGTCGTTTCACGGGATTTCTGTGTTAGGAAGAATTTATCAAATTTCGAATAATTACTTGTAATTTGAATTTCTCTCGAAAATTGCAAGCAAGAAAGCGGCTGTAGTTGTTAAAGATGAATAGAAGATTAAATAAAATATGAATGCGATAACATTGAATAATTAAGTCGAAAATTATTGAACAAAAAAACATATATTTGTCATATGAAATCAAAATTCCATTTTTGGACCAGCTTATATTTAGCCTTGTGAATGTTGTGATAGCTGATAGAATCTCCGATATGGTCAACACTCCAAGAGCATT
The DNA here is from genome assembly GCA_036937905.1 of Salvia rosmarinus. Classification (NCBI taxonomy): domain Eukaryota; kingdom Viridiplantae; phylum Streptophyta; class Magnoliopsida; order Lamiales; family Lamiaceae; genus Salvia; species Salvia rosmarinus. Next base: position 12,951,608 of record CM072824.1, on the reverse strand, counting down.
CTTAGAAACAAGAACTTTGGCACCATTTTATTTTGCTTCCTTGGAATTTGTAGGAGAAAGGATGCAATTTAAATTAATTGTCGACTCCAAGCCTGTTTCCTAAGCAATGAATGTGCAATAAATGGTGCATTCTCAAACAAAATGAGGGATGAAAAGAAGATGGAAATTCTAACTACTAACATTTTCATGTGCCAATTTATAATTGCGCTCATGAATTTTAGTTTTTCAAGCTAAACTCTCAAATGAAATTCATGTGAAATTATAATATTATAACGTGCAAATCATAATTTTATTCTACATTAACAATTATTGGAATTGCTTTAGATGAGAAAATGGAGACACATTAGATTCCATGATTTAATGAAAATCTCATTTTGTACAAGGTCCATGACGAATATTAATTCAGTAGATAAAATCAATTGAAACACTTTTAATAAAAAATATCATCTACATCGACATCTGACAAACTACCATGAGAAAATGTAGAATGAAAATTAACACAATATTCTTATAAACTCATTATCTTCTAATGACTTTAACTTATTTGAATCATATAAAACATCATAACTATTTTTAAATATTTTCAATTCCTCAAATCTATTCTTTAAAGAAGTAATTTTCATATCCACAACAAGGAAAAACTAATTAATTCTAAGTAACTCATCGGTGAATTGATCTTATTCGTCAGGGTGGTCCTGTCGCGAGACATTGATATTTTTTTTTCAATACAAATGATACTCATGTTCAATGTAAATGATGTTTGCTAATTATATTCTCAAGAACAAACGATACTTTTATCCATACGTATCGCAGACGAATGTATATGAGTTTTGTGTATTCGTCCTCATTATTCTCCTCAAATTATTTTTTTCTAATCACCCAACATTTTGTGGAAATATAGGTTCTACATCCATTTCAAGTACAACACCTTTTAGCAACATTCATACTTGTTATAAAACCTTCTTCTCCTTCTAATTGTTTTAGAGTAATATGGATGCACATAGACTTAGATTGCAATTTCTTGCTCACCATATTAGCAACAAACAAAATTTCATATCAAATTATCATGTCAAGTAAAATTCAAAATTTTATAATACATTAATCAAACTATATGATTCACTCTTTGACTTTGCATCATTATCACAACATTCATATAATTTCATGAAAGCCAATCTTATTTGTGGACATTGAATCTAATACTATGCTCCCAATTTCATTCTTGGGAATATTCGATGTAATTTTAATAAAAGTTGTTGAGTTTATTGTGAGTGAAGTAAAGTCCTATATTAATGTAGTGTTAATTATATTAGTGGTGGATCATGGGTGATAAAATATGTATATAAGTGATGTTATTGAGTGTAATAAGTAGGAATAGTGGCGGATCATGAATAGTAAAAGGTATACATAAATATTGTTGTTGATGGTAATAAATAGAGTATGTTGTATGATAGTTTTCATAAATAAACTACTAAAAATTTAGGGGACGTATTAAAAAGGAAAACTACGAGAAAATGGGGGACATAAGGAGTAGCTTTAATACTTTTAATTCGACTCTCCCAATTAGTATTAGATAAATATTTCACAATTCTAACAATTTAATTTTTTTTGGGAATTGATTTTTTGGTTTTGGGTGAATGTTTGCAGAAGACAAGTTGAAGGATGTCGCGCAACGACTAGGGGTGAGTATTCGGTTATTCGGTCGGTTTTGGACGAAAAAATAACCGAACCGAATTAATCAATTTTTTCAAAAAAATAACCGAACCGAACCGAATTTTATTTGGTAACCGAACCGAAATAACCGAAATATATTTGGATATTTCGTTAAACCAATTTTAGCAAAAAAATATTTTTCAAAAGAAATAAATAATATTATATATATAAAAATGGTTTATTTTAGGACAAAAATATTTTTTCAAATGAATATATAATTAATATATATATATTGATATTATATACATAAAATACATTTATATATATTATATATATACAAAATATTTTGCAAAAAAAATAATTGATAGTATTATATAATAAATAAATAATATTATATTTTACAAATATTATATATTGATATAATAGGGAGAGAGAGAAATGAATAGGATTAAAGATATTGATATATTAAAAAAATAATATTAAATAAATAAATAAATAATATTATATATATAATTCGGTTTTCGGTTATCCGGTTAAAAATATTCCGAATCGACCGAAAACCGAATTACCGAATTTTAATTCGGTTTTAACCGAATTAACCGAATTAACCGAATCAAATTTAAATTTTCTGTTTGGTTCGGTTTGGTTATTCGGTTTTCGGGTATTTTGCTCACCCCTAGCAACGGCAGCATAAAAGAAGACGCTCGATGTAAATATTTGATCGTTTTTGTTTATTTTATTTTATTTTATTTTATTTTATTTTATTTTATTTAAGAGGTGAGATAACGTAAAAAGATTTAATATTTTAGACTTTGTAAAAGTGGTACTTTATTTAAGGGGTAAAATATTTTGGACTCACAGGAAGAAATTCATTTGTTTTTTAAATGCTATAAATACAAATCTCTTCGAAGGTGTATTAAAGATACACGTACGTACAAAATTGCGATTTTTTAACAATTAACATGGGAATTGGAATAATGGAATTATTTCTATCGATGATTGTGCCAATGAATTTATAAAAGTTGAACAATAGAGTTGATGTTAGTTTAATATATCATCGATTATGAGTTGGAGATAGTTGAGCTGCTTCTTAAATTTCTTGACAAGAGTCAAGAGCTCATATTCATATATCATACATGTTAGATATTGATATTGATACGAATTATCAACATGGATTAATTTATATGTACGACTTGTTTCATTTAGAAAAAAAAGTCATTACCAATTTGATTATGTGAGAATACAAGATTTGTTTATTTTAAGGTTATATAGGTAGAGCCTTTAGTACGACTATTAATCTATTAAGCTAATTATAAAGAAAATACTATAAATGTGAGATAATTAAATTATCTCAAGAAATTAAGCACAAAATAATAACTAAAAGTAAGAAAAATATATGAGAATTGGTTATCCAATATATTTCTATGAGACTACGTCTGCGTGATAAGTTAGGGATTTCACTCTATATTTTCTAAGAATACAGTGACAAAATATTGCAGTTATTTATTAAGAGAAAACAACAATAACCAAATTGTGATAGGATACGGTCCAACTACTAGGCCAAAGATCGTCCCCAATATAAATGGTACGACATTAAGCTCGGCCTATGTGAGTTCGGCCCAAGAAGACTCCTTGACCAACTACAACTCTAATCGCAATTGGAGCGTAGAAGATTCGGATGCATATCTAAAAGAATCCTATGGGAAGACTTTGTATTAGAGTCTAACTCTATTTGTATTAGAGTCCAACTCAATTTGAATTAGAGTCAAACTCAATATGATGGTATATAAATGAGGCTAGATTAGAGGAAGAAAATCATCTACACTTAGATCGATCACTGATCATCTACACTCTTTGTAATCGCTTCTACACTCTCAATACATATACTCTCTCTCGCTCCGTGGGACGAGATCTACTTGATAGATCGAACCACGTTACTTCCTCGTGTTCTTTCTCGCATTTATTACCGACGAAATCAAGATTTATCATTGACGCGTGCGTGGGAAACCGAACAAAAAGCTTCGTTTTCTACGCAAAATCAATGGCAAGGACTCGTGCAAATCCTAGCGCCGTCGGTGGTGCTGGCAACGGATAGACTGAAGACCCCAACCAGGCTGTGACGCAGCGCCGGGGAAAAGAACTTGCCGTTGCCAATAACAACACGACGCCTGAGGGTTACATAGAAGATCTACCTATACACCCTCAGGATCGTCTCCCTACCGAAGAGAAAGAAGCCGACCTCAACGCCGGTGAACAAGCGACCCATCAATCTCATGAGGTCCTCGGCAGAGCCGTATCTGAATTTCTCAATGCCCATATGGGCCAATTTCAAACCTTTCTGAGCCAAAGGACGAACGGAGCGGGAACTTCAAGAACCATGAATAGAACGCCCAGATTGGCAATCACGGGCGCCCGAAGTCGCTAACCTCTCCACAATAGCCGAGGACGTTCACCTCGGCGAGATAGCCGAGAACGATCACCTCGGCATGATGTCCGAAGTCGATCACCTCAGCAAGCTGCCCATAACCATTCACCCCGACGTCACCCGCGAGGTCGGTCACCTTCACCCCAGCATCACCAGTGAGGTCGGTCACCTTCACCCCGGCGTCACCCGCGAAGTCGGTCACCTTCACCCCGGCGTCACCCGCGAGGTCGGTCACCTTCACCCCGGCGTCACCCGCGAAGTCGGTCACCTTCACCCCGGCGTCACCCGCGAAGTCAGTCACCTCGGCACAATTACCGAAGCCATTCGCCTAGACACGACCGCGCGGCTGAACGGGATCGAAGAGAGGAAAGACGGAGTCGATCCCCTCATCAGAGAGACGATAGACGTCGCTATCGGTCTCCCACTCCTCCTGGGAGGGTTGACAATGAACTCCCAGGATTCGACCGACATGGACGGATCATCTCTCATTTTTCCAGAGAGACCCTGGATACACCCCTACCGCAGCGATATCGAGCACCCAACATCGCCGCCTACGACGGTCCGGGAGATCCTTCGATTTTTTTCGCTATACTACTAACATGGCAAATCGGGGATGAAAGATTTTCACATGTGCAAGATCTTCCCGAGGCTGGTCTCCAACGCCCGTCGTTGGTCCACCCTCGCCAAAACAAGAGACATAGCTTCGGAGATCTCATGGATCAATTCAGTGGCGTTCTATCAAAAGATGCCACCTCAAAGAACCTTCATCCGACCTACTCACCATCCGCTAAGGACGAGGCGAGGCGATGTCAAATTTCGTCTCAAGGTTCATCAAAGAATCCTCAAGATCGATGAGAGCAATGACCTCTACATCATCAACGCATTCAAAATAGGATCCAACCGGCGCACTAAACAAAAAAATCACTAGGGAGAAGTCAAGGCGGCAAGTAGCCTTTGGACCTTGGTGGATAACTATGTTAAAGGGGACGAGTCGGATCGTAAAAGAGAGAGACATGGGACGGCAAAATCGAAGAAGAAGCGGATGATCGGGAAGAGGCACCGATCGCAAGTGCCTTGACAGAATCAAAAGGGCCCAATGGAGTCTCAGGCGGGACCTCGGCAAGGGCCTAGAAGCTTGCTTACCTATCCGTACACTTATCCTCCGAACACGGCATATTACTCACTTGAGGAGGTGGATTACTTCGTCCCATCTTATATCTATGTGAAAATCCTCACCCTCGGATGAACACAACTTACCTTCAAAGGGGACGCTCATAAGATAACAAACATACAAAGTAGGTACTCAAACTAAGCGCGAGGACCACCCTCTTGATATTTCTCGATAAACAAGGCAACACACGCATTACTCATTAATTTGAACATCTACGTGCAAGTATACAGATTACTCATTAATTTGAACATCTACATGCAAACGACGTCCAAATCGGATCTCGTGCAATTTATACCTCTTCATTGGGAAGATATACACTTCGGTACACAGTCTAAATACATTTACGACTACACAGTCTAAATACATTTACGACTAAAAACCAAGTTATATACAGAAGATATACACTTGATTACGATCTAGATACATTTACTACTACATCTACATACATTTATGACTAAAACCAAGTTATATGGGTTTCCAAGCAAACCTCGCTAAGACTCGCTAAAGCTACACTAGGTCGACACTGCCTTCGCTACCTCGACGCTCGCCACCTCGGCCTTCGTCGCCTCCGCCCGCCTTCGCAGCCGACCTCGACCTTCCGCCCACCTGCGCCCGCGGTCGACCTCGGCCTCCGACGCCCCGCCTCGGCCTCCGCGGCTCGACCTCGCCCGCCGCCTCGCCTCAGCCTTCCGCAGCTCGACCTCGGCCCGCCGCCTCCACTCGGCCTTCGCAGGTCGACACCTCGGCCTTCCACTGTGTCGACACCTCGGCCTGCCACCTCCGCCGCCTCCACCTCGGCCTCCGCAGTCGACACTCGCCGCCAGCGGCCCGCCGCCGCTACCTCGGCCGCCACCTACCTCGACCTCGGCCCCGTCGTCTACCCCGACCTCGGCGAGCGCCCGGCGGCGAAGCCAGCGACATCGACTTGGCGTAACGCACGGCGGCGAAACCAAGCGACATTAAACTTTGCGGACTACGGATTTCAATGGCGATGTCGAATCACTCTCCCAATCCAAAATGACCTCACTTCTACGTCTTTTGGGGGATATGATAGGATCGGCCCAACTACTAGGCCCAAACATTGGCCCAATATAAATGGGCCCGACATTAAGCTCGGCCTATGTGAGTTCGGCCCGAAGACTCCTGACCAACTACAACTCTAATCGCAATTGGAGCGTAAAGATTCGGATGCATATCTAAAAGAATCATTATGGAGAAGACTTTCAGATTAGTCTAACTCATTTGTATTAGAGTCCAACTCAATTGAATTAAGTCAAACTCGATATGATGGTATATAAATAGAGGCTAGATTAGAGGAAGAAAATTATCTACACTTAGATCGATCACTGATCATCTACACTCTTTGTAATCGCTTACACTCTCAATACACATATACTCTCTCGCAAGTGGACGTAAATCTATTTCAATAGATCGAACCACGTTACTTCTCTTGTTCTTTTATTGCATTTATTACTGCGACGAAATTAAGATTTATCAACAAGCCTTAAATACGATCAGCCACTGGATTCAATGATTCATAATATTTTCGACTCCATAATTAAACAATTATGTTATGTGCCAAAGGTAAAGATTATAAAATATAAATGTGGACCGGGCATAGATTTGGGCCTGAGTTTCATAAAAGGACCAAATGAGGCCTATTTCGACTTTCGAGTGAGTGGCCCGGCCTAAGCCCGGCCACATATTCTATCGGGCCGGCCGGGCTCTACAGACCTGGACTCCAATTATCCGAGATTATGAGTAGTTTTTCTCAAAATACTGATTCTTAAAATTGAATTGGAGGCCGCAGGTTTAGCAACCCAGTTGATCATCGCTTATTGAGACCGTATGCAGGTTCTGTGATTGAGATGAGCTCCGGCAATCTTAAACTATGGCGAAATAAATCCCCATTTCTTAAAGAAATGTTAAAAGGGCTTAGAAATCACAGCACAAAATCGAATCTGAGCGTGGATCTGAAGAAACTGAGGCCTTTGATAATGAAGCGAATTGAGCAAAGCGCCAAGGATTATCCCGTCAAACCCACGATTCCGGTTGCGCGTGAAGTCCTCCGGGCCCGGAACGCCCTCTACGACGGCGTTTCGACCCTCATCCACCACATTCCGGTCTGGGCTTGCAAGTAATTGTACTAATCTTACCCATCTTTTTTTCTTCCTTGTAAAAAATACAATGGATTTGCAGCTCGTTTAGGAGCATTTTCCGCGTCTTTCCCCCCCTTTTTTGGCTTATGCTGGATGTTGATTGGTCTTGGGGGATTCTTCAATGGCTTCTGATTATTGATTAATTAAATTGGTTGCTTTAGATAAATAAAATCTGCTAGAATTCTGCAGCTGTATGCCATCTCTATCACCATTGAAGTTTAAGCTATTGATTATGCTTGATAACACTAAATTGCAAGAATAATTGTGAAGCTCTTTTTCGATGCAAGAATCATTGTAAATCTTTACAAAAATCTTTATGAGTAAAATTGTTGTTGTCCAGTTACGATAAGCTGATGTAGAAGCTTACTATGAAAAGGAACTTGTGTAGTATTATCTGGTTTAGTTATGCTTTTGCCTTCTCTTGGTCCATTATTTTCAAGATGTTCATGCAAATAAATGAACCTTGTTGGTGACTTACATTTATAGCATTTCTCATTCGTAGTGAGAGCACAATATACTTGAAGCAATAAGTTCAAGATGGTGTGACTAATCAAAGATTGGGAGTTCCTTCTATACGTAGAGTTCAGAAATTTTGTGTTCCTAGTTATTGGAGATTAGTCGCGTAGCCTATAAGGAAGCGTTTAGTTTTCATAATTAGTATTTTGTAGGATTAAGTATTTGATAGATTAAATGTATGATAGGATAATTTTTATCTATCAATCATTTGTTTACTACAAAGGATTAGTGGTGGATTAAAATTGGGATAAGTAATTTTCCCTTTGTTTAGAAGGAATATATTCCAACCCCACCTATATTGATTGGATTAAAATCAATGAAGAAAAATTCAAAAGATTAAAATAACCCGAGCTTTGGAATATATTCAAATATTAATCTTTAAAAGTAAACACTTGATTAGATTGAATTAATTTTATCTATCCAATCTAATCATATAAAGTAAACACCCTCTAAGTGAAGGTTTAGTTTTGAACTTCTATTTGTTGAACGAGCCCGACTTTTTCAGCTCGTATGAAACCATGGTCTGCTTTTCGTGTATTTTTAGTAGTAGAAGAAACTGGTCGTTTGGATCTATTGATGCTATGGTAAACACCAGTTTACTTCTCCAATGTGGTAGAATTTATCTGCAAGTTTCTGTAGAAGTTATTCATTTATATATTTCCTCATTTCCTGTGGCAGATACTGCCCGGAAGTTTATATAGGCGAAAGTGGTCATTTGATTCGAACTTGCCATGGCTACCGGCATCATTCAAAGAATAAGGTCCACGAATGGGTGAAAGCAAGCACAAACAACGTGATAGTCCCCATAGAGTCTCTTCATTTGCAGAAAATGTTTCGGGATGTCACCAAACATCACGAAAGATTTGATCATCAACCCATTCCTGCAGTCGTGAAGCTCTGCCTGCAGGTGGGGTAGATGCCAACGACCAAAGTGTTTCATCAAGTTTCATCACTCCACCAGTGCCATATGATGATGATCTGAAACTGATAGCCCGACAAACTATCAACGCATGGGAGACGCTTCGATCTGGGGTCCACAAGTTACTGTTTGTGCATCCGGCAAGGGTTTGCAAGCACTGTAAGGAAGTGCGCGTTGGGCCATCGGGGCACAGAGCTCGAGCGTGTGGGGTGTTGAAGTATGAGGGTTCTCATCTCTGGCAGAGGGCGAGGGTGGAGGACTTGGTCCCATCTAACGTGGTTTGGTCCAGACGGCGCCAGGATCCGCACGTGCTTGTTGATCGAGGTCGCGAGTATTATGGCCATGCACCTGCCGTTGTGGATCTGTGCAGTAAGGCTGGTGCTTTGGTGCCGTCTAAATACTTCTGCATGATGAAAGTGGATGGAGTAACTGCTCCGTAAACCATCTTGTTTGCTTGATTTAACGATCCTAGGTTTAACCACCGTCGCCGCCGTGTTTGTTGGCGGCTATATGGTGGTTGATTGATTGGTGGGGATTTCTCTTAGATGTAAAATAGTTTTTTCACTGAAGGCTCGGAAGAGAAGAATGAGGGTTTAGAGTAGGGAAATTGGGAATTGTTTGTTTCAAGAGTGGTTGTCCCTCAGCCTCTGTTATTAATCCATTGATTTCTTTACAGAAGATATCCAACAACATTTTTTTGATAAGCAAACACATGGTCGTACTAGTACGATTTTAGACTTGATGATTCCTAATATTAAATATGCCAATTATAAATGCAAGAATAAACATAGAAAGTGACTGAACTTTAATGCAAGAATAAACATAGAAAGTGACTGAACTTCTCCATTGTTTGTTTTCACAATTTTTATACCAAGGCAAAACCTTTAAAAAAATATTAAAATTATAAAACAAGACATACTCGAGTAATATATTAAATCTAGAAAACAATTAAGATTTAAGTATTTGAAGTATTACATGATCCAACTAACTTAAAGTAATTAAATTCATCAACAACATCTAGCAATTTAAGTTACTTTTGTCTATCTAATATATCATTTGAAATAAACACAACACCAGTGAAATGAAACTAGAAGTAGTAAAATTTTATTTTCAGATATTTTCTCTTAGGAGAATTATTTTCAAATGCTTATCAACTAAGAGACCCGAAACTTTGTCACCAAGACAATCCCTCTAAAATCCAAATCCTTCAAATTTAGTAATTTACAACAAATTTAGTTCACATTTGAAATATGAAATATCCAACAAAATATTCTAGTAGCTCCTCAATTGTTCTCGCATTTTCAAGAATCCACTGAGTAGACGTGTAAGGCTCTCAACACTCCACGTCCACCTCAAAACCTAATCCTCAAAATATATACATCTTATCTCCGAAAATGGAAGAAGCCCATAGATAAAATAACAGCAGCAAAAAGAAATATCAGAAACAGAACGATGACGACGAAGGAGATGGAAGTAGTGAAGGGTTTGGACATCGGGAAATACATGGGGAGATGGTACGAGATCGCGTCGTTCCCGTCGAGATTCCAGCCCAAGAGCGGCGTCGACACACGCGCCACCTATACTCTCAACTCCGATGGCACGGTCCACGTGCTGAACGAGACGTGGACGGATGGGAAAAGGGGTTACATCGAAGGAAGTGCCTATAAAGCCGATCCCAAGAGCGATGAGGCTAAGCTCAAAGTGAAATTCTATGTGCCCCCTTTTCTGCCTATAATTCCCGTCACCGGCGATTATTGGGTGCTCTACATTGATGATGATTATCAGTATGCTGTCGTCGGCCAGCCCTCAAGGGCTTATTTATGGGTATGTTTCTTTTTTCTTTTCTTTTTTGTGAATTTCGACTGGTTTCTAATGTATGAGCGATTGTGATTATGATATTTGGGTGGTTTATGGTGTAAAGCAACAAATTGCAATGTTTATTGTTGATGATTAGTGTGAGATAGATAAAAATAGTATAGACCCATTTTTTTATCTATCAAGATGAGTCAGAATTTTGTATATCCTATCCTAACGTATTTGATTACTTCTGTAATTTGAGGATAATTTACATAAGATTTAAATCAAGTTGGTTAGGATCCTAAAAACAAAAATACTAAATTAGATATTAGGAAAAAATAATATCGGTTGATATATGATTTATTAAGATGGATTTGGAATTTGAGATATTCCAACATACCGAATTATTTCGATAATTTAAGATCATTTGTTCAATATGAATATTGTTATAAGATCAATTGTTGGAGGAATCTTTGTGATACTTTTAAGATAATAATACAAAGGGGGAAATGGGACTGTTTGGAAGATGACATCATATAAAGGTGATCACAACAGTGAAGTATGATAGTGGTTTGATCTGTGAATATGTTGGGTTTTGCAGATTCTGAGCAGGCAAGCTCATATTGAGGAGGAGACGTACAATATGTTGGTGGAGAAGGCGAAAGGAGAAGGATACGATGTGAGCAAACTCCACAAAACACCTCACTCTGATAATCCGCCGGATACTGATGATTCGCCCAAGGATACTAAAGGCATTTGGTGGATTAAATCCATCTTTGGGAAATAGGAATTCGCTTAAAAATATGTGGATGAAGATTATGTATTCATATGAACATGAGTTTCACCTCCTGTCATTCAATGTTGTTTCCCCTCTTTGTGTGCAGAATATAAGATGCTACTGTTGTGTATGTGAAATTCGTGATCTCGACCAGCTTATTAAAAAAGGAATCATGATTTCAACGCGTAGAGATTAGTGCCTAGCTAGTATTGCGCACTTGGTCATCATATATCCAAATAGAATAGAAACGAGAGATTTTTGCATTTACTTCTTTGGACAAGAGAGCAATTTTATTAATCTAGATGATTACTTAACATTCAAGTTATGTAAAAGAACAATATTCAAGAGGAGAAATTATTAAAATGAGCGAATAAAGAAAACGCTTGTCGTAAATAGGGGTTATCAATATCTATGAATCACGGGACGAATTATGGAGAGGATATAGTATGAAAATATATCAATTTTTTTTAAAATGAAGATTCGAAATGTCAAAAATATGTTCTGTATTTTACATTTGATATATGTATTTTATATATAATAAATTTAATAATTTATAAAAAAAATACAAATATCATATAATCTATAACAAATATCACATAATTCATAATAAGACTAAGCACGTAGTAAATAAAGCGATGTCTTAATACATTAATAAACATAAAATACACCAATTAAAGACTAGAACAAGTAAAACATTCTTCATTCTGATCTATCTGTACTATCTCCGTTTGGTTTACAAAGTAATAAAGTTTTGTTTTTTTGGTTGTTTTCCGATTTTCATTCATAACAGCGAAGAACATGCCTTGTTGTCGGATTAGGACTATCTTAATACATTAATAAATATAAAATACACCAATTAAAGACTAGAACAAGTAAAGCATTCTTCATCCTTATCCTCATCCTCATCCATATTATCCTTATCTTCATTATCCTCAAATAAAATTTTCTCCAATTTCGTTTGATCAAGTGATAATTCTGCAAACTCTACCTTCCAAAAATCTTCAAATATACCGAAATTATCTCCTTCAATATCCCATAACTTTGAAGCTCCTTTCAAGTAGTCGGAGGTTCTTCTAGATAACAATCTAAGGTTGGTATGAATGAATACCAATCTTAGGCACATGTACGAGTTATCTTATTCCTTCTCACTGAATGGATGAAAGAGTATGTGCTCCAATTCCTCTCCGCACATGATGAAGACGAAGGTTGAACAAGTAGCTTCAATGCTAAACCTTGAAGCATTGGTGCACTTGTTCCATGTGTAACCCACCAACTCTTGGGATCCATTTCATAACGTTAAAGCATCGAGTCTGAATCAGAGAAAAGTTAGCAACGGCGAACCCAAGAGGAGGCGAACCTAGGTGGTGGAGAAATTGGGTTTGGGTTTGTGAGAGAATACCGATTTTGTTGAGAATGAGATTAGCGGCTTTTTTTTTTCTTCTAAAAAAACTAAGGTTCCCACGTATTTTTTCTAAGTCAAAGTATTTTGATCTTTTTTTTTAAAAAAAAGTAAAAAAATCGCTTCTTCACAAAATACATCCTTGGAGACATATTTCGACGTATTTTGCCGTCCTCAGATTTAGTACGCCTGTGGGGCGCCCCATGCTTTATAGTCGAACATCATGATTAAATGATTAATTCAAATTCGTATATATCGAAATCGAGCACGGCTTCACTAGCTTCACATACCCGAGTGGCCATTCCGAGTTCCTTCTCTAGTAGAGGGGCATTTACAAATGGATCGGCACCCATATGCTACATCTATCATCAACATTGTAGCTTCACTATTTTCCAGGATCAAGTTCCAATCACAATGCGTCAAGAACGAGTACATGGCTTTGTGTAGCTAACAAACATAATTTTTTAATGATTTATCATGCATATTTATATTTATTTGATGGTGGATATAATGTTTGGAATGAATATTTGTTTAATTTTATTAATATTTGAAGAAATGATATTCGTATGCACTGTTTGCTCTTTTTGCATAAACATGAAGAGAATTGTTGATATTGGACTTTTAGGATCATAGTAGGTCTCGGTAGGAGTCCATGAGTGCAAACGGTTCGTAAGTCGAAATTCGAACAAGATAAAAAAAACGTTGTACGTGCTACCGTTGACGGAGTAGTGGCAGTGGCTCGAGGATACAAAAACATCGTTTTGCCGCGGTCAAAGGAGGTTGTAGAAGCTACCAATGTCGCAACTGCATCAGGAGTTATTTTGAAGTCTGGTGGTCATGGTCGGCTCGGTCACGAGTGCTAATCGTGGTCCAAACACGCCCGGATTCTATATTTTGCGTTTTTTTCAAAATTTTCTTGTATTTTGAGCCTCAATAGAATTTATATTCGTTTTAGAATTTAAATAAGCCCCTCTTTACATGTCTCATGGTTCTCATCCTTATTTCCCATCCAAATTTCTTAAAGATTATATTTTTCTTAGGGCTTCCTGCAACAATTATAGAGATTCAATTTCAAATTTTAAACTTCAAGTTCTTCATTATGGAATTCTTACTCTAATTTTAATTATTTATTTAAATTATATTTTTCTTTATTTTGTATTATTAATTCCTGTTATGAATAGCTAAGTTTTCTATTGATCTTAAGGATTGTATGTTTAGTAGAAATTTATTTGATTGATTTGTTGAACTTATTTACCTATCAATTCACGATTTATATTTTTTTGGTACTATTTTCATGCTTAGATAACTGATCATTATTGATGCATGCTAGTTGCATGATTAAATACCTAGCGAATTTAGTTAAGCAATCGAACTCGGGAATTTATAATGAATACTCTAAATACTTAGCAAGTTTAGCATTAATTGTAGGAGAAATAATCTTTGTGAGCTATTAGATTTTGATGCATATTTCTTGAGATCTAGCGAAGATAGAAATTATATTAATCTCATGTCAAGAGTTGCTCGAGAGAGACATCATAGTTATTTGAGAATTTCTCCATCTGGATTGAATTAAAATTGATTAATATGATAATAAATTGACTGTGTGATTTTCTGTTGAATTATTACATTTCCTATTGTAGTTTTTTATTTTGATGTTTTTCTAGAATCTGTTTTTTTTTTTGTTTTTGCCTTTAATTTGTCTAAGTGTTAAACAAATTTTCTGTATCATTATTTTTGCCTGAATTATTGTGACACATTTATGTTTATTTTGTTGTGTTTTCTGTATTATTAGTCTATGTGGATACGATACTCCTCTTTCTTCTTAAGATAAGATAAAGGGCCAAGCGTTAACTGATTACAATAAATATAGTTTAATTACGGTTATTTATTACTAGAAAATTAGTGGCATGTTTCAATATCTCTACCTGTGAGGCCCATCCCCTAATCTCGAATCTTGAACCCTATGGGTGTGTTTACTTACCATGATTAGGTTGGATAGATAAAATTAATCCAACCTAATCAAGTGTTTACATTTAAGGATTAACATTTGAGGATATCCCAAAGCTCGGGATTATTTTAATCATTTGAATTGTTCTCTATTAATTATAATCCAACCAATATAGGTAGGATTGAAATAATCCTACAAATAAATGGAGAATTACTTATCCCAATTTTAATCATTCACTAATCATTTGTAGTAAACAAATGATTGATAGATAAAAATTATCTTATCATATATTTAATCCATCAAATAATCAATCCTTCAAAATGCTAATCATGCAAAGTAAACACCCCTATAGGAATCACTCCATAATCACTTTTATCATGACTACGTATCACATGCTTAACTATTGATATGAACTTTACACCACTTTTCTCAAATTTTTAGGTCAATTCCTTCATTTGCTTATTACTTCACATCGTTCGGCTTCCAAAGCATACAGATACTAGGGCTGATAATTTTTGATACGATACGAGAAAACGACACGAACACACACGAAATTAACTGGTTAGTGTTCAGCCTTATCGTGTTCGTGTCCTTATCGTGTCGATACGATAAGGACACGATAATTTCGTGTCGTGTTCGTATCGGATCCGTGTAACCCGATAATTTTCGTGTTGCATTCTTGTTCGTGTCGGATCGTGTCGTTTTCGTATAATTCAATAATATTTATATATATTTAATATTAATATTAATTATATTTTATATATTTTTATTTCTTTTATTTATTTATTTTCTATTTTTTATTTAAATTTATTGTTTCGTGTCGTGTCGTTATCGTGTCAACACGAAAAAAATCGCGTCATATTCGTGTTCGTGTCCGTGTCAGTACATTTCATATCGTGTTCGTGTTCGTGTCGGACAGATCCTTAACGGGTCATGTTCGTGTTTGACCTATCGAGTCGTGTCGTTATCGATGTCGACACGATAACGACCCAACACGCACGAATTGCAACCCCAACGGACACCACTATTCGATCTTGACACGTGTCGAGCCACATGCATATATTTAAAATGAGTACTTAACTCAACTCACCCTCATCAACCGGAGGCAAGAGTGGCCTAGTGGGCGATACCCAATGTGGCTTAATTGATAAACCCAGTGAACCAAACTGGTTTAATAAATCAAATAATTATAATTATAAAATGAGGAAAATAATGCATATAAGATTTGAACCTGCAATCATTGCGTTAGTGGAGTAACACAACAAGCAACTCTACCAAGTTGAAGTTTTGGATTTTGATTATTTGATAAATTAATTCTTACTAACGATATTGGTATAGATATTAAGCAATTGTTATTATTTCATTTACAACTAATATTTATAAAATTACTATTAAATTACTATTATGTTGAATTGAATCTCATGCAAGTGGTTATTATAATGTAAAAGAAAATAGTAATAGGAATTAATCGAGATTTGAAATTGTTCTTTGTTATTTATTTTATTTATTTTTGTAAATACACTAATGAACAAATATTAATGATTTTCTCTCTTCGTCTCACTCAAGATGTCTCGTTTTTCTTTTCAACGCGGTTATTTAAGAGAATGACATAAAGTTGTTAAAGTGATAAAAAATAGATAGAACCCACATATTTTTCAAAGATAATTATTTCTTAAAAACGAAATAGACCAACTTGTGTGGGATAACCCGAAAAAGAAAACAAGCTATCTTGGGTGAGATTGAGGGAGTATTTTACTTACTTTTGGTGGATACCATGTTTAAAAATTTTAATTTTTTATCTAAATCTATCATATTAATGTCTATTTTAAATATTTATATATTTTAATGTAAACACATCATGCATAAGAAACAAATATTTACGGATCATCAAGTTTTCTCAAAATGATTTGATCATCGAATCAGTGACCCAATCAAATAATCGGTTCGATATCTAGTCCAATTTGAAAACATTGTGTAGCTTTAATAAAGGGCCCAGTGCCGCCAAGGATGAAATGGAAATTTGGAATCTTTGGAAAGTTCACTATATCATTCTCGCCTCCTCGGCATAAGAAACCGGGAGAATTGATGACGGCAATGACAAGAGCCGATTGTTGGAATATAAAGTCTGAATAGACTGTACACTCAAGTCCGATCTCGATGATCCAACTTGTCGTAGAGTTGGACAGGGGTCCGGGGACGGTAGCCCGTGAGCCAACTTTTTAGACCCATGTTTTTTTGGCTCAGACGGAACCCTAATGGTTTATGGTTAGAGTTCGATTATTGTCTATTTAAAAGTCGTTTCTCTCAGTAATCTATATCTTAAAAATATAGTGAAATCACTGATTTGGCATTGCCCCCAGACATAGTTGCAAGACGAACTGGGTAAACAATTCTTGTATTATTTATTTTCTGTCGTGATTGTGGTGTGTGTTTTCGCAACACCGATGGGGTTGAAAACATAGCGGTTGCTTTGGTGGCGGTAGCGATGGTGGGCCCACCGAATAAAAGTCGGGATGATGGGGCGAGGCAAGGGGTGGCTGTGAAACCAGAGGAGAGGGTCATGGAGTCGGCCGAGTGAGTGCAGCATGAAGCGGAAGGCTTCAGATTCAGGGAAGATTCGTGAGATTCTCAACGCCGGCGGGGATGGCGGGAAGGGAGGACGAGGCGGTGATGGAGGTAGGGTGGGCAGCAAGGAGACGGTTGAGCAAGGGAGGTTTTGGGGTGATGACGATGGTGACGGTGACGACTGTGGCAGCGATTCGGTGGTCAAGTCCAGGAGCGGTATCATGCGATTGGAGCCTGCACAGGAATGGGAAAACTAGAACGTCTGAGTGTGCATGCATCATTCCACAGGATTTGTGTGTGTGGATTTTGTTTAAACTTGACAAGATGATCTGATTAGTCAGTATTTGTAATAGGATTAGAGGAGCAAGTGTTTCTACTAAACTAGAGAGACTTCTCAACTATAAATTATTGTCGATGTGACAAATCAAGCATAATCACCCTGTTAAGCCACTACTCGCCCTCCCACTGCGTAAAATACTTGAAACAAAAGTCGTGTGACAATCTTGAATCTATACTACATGGGGTGTTCAGTTACTGAAATTAAATAAACCTGAGATTACTTGGAATAGAATCCATCAAAGACTACCCAAGATTAATTTTATCATAAGAGGAAGGCCAAGACTAATCCTATGTGGCACTCTCCTTAGACTAAATTGCAGGCCATATCTATCCAACCAAACACATACTACAACACTAATCTTATCTAATCCGTCAAATCGAACGCATGATCGTTAATATATATGAAGAGAGTAAATTTTTTGCTAAAACAAATGTTGGACAAGAAAATAATATTCCTGCAGTAATAGCTTTCTAAGGTAGAGAAAAGAATAGGTGCCTTTGTCTCTAAATACAGAACGGAGACGCAATGAACAAATCAAAATGCAGATTCCATATTGCAGAGTTAACGTCAAACCAGTCAAAGTTGGTGAAACTTTTAGCAATTAGCTCTTGTGTATATATATATATATATTGAATGCAATATCAATCAACATAAGTAAGCTGATGAAAGCTCTGAAAGAGAACTCTTATGTCGCATTGTAATATTACAACCACCGCCAATTTGCCAACATTATTTAACCTTTTTCCAATGTGATAACAGAGATATAGGAGAAACAACCAAAGATTTGAGCCTCGCAACATTACACAAGTAATATAAACACCGCCAAACTTCACATTCATCAACTTAGCCATGTATGAGATAATCCCCCCCTTTATGAAGCATTTACAATACAGTACAACATTGGTTGGTCTTCTTCGCCTGCTTGTAAAACATCTGTTTCAAAAATCCAAATAAAAAGAAAAGAAAGTTCAATAATTAGTCTAAGCAAAATACATCGCACTAAATTAAGCATATCATGAAGGAAAACCACAATTGTCACTTCCACATACCATATCCTGATATACTCCGCAACAAAGAAAAAATAATCAATTGATTTATTACGCCAAAGCAAAATTTAAGACTACTGAAAGTTAAAGCAAGAGGAGCAAAATGAGCCTAACTTCATTTGGGTTTCTAAGAATATTCATGCTTTCTACTCATGACAGTGACCATGATGACACCATATCAGGAAACAATTCGACCACCACTAAACTTATTCAAGATTTTATAGTGTGACCAATAGAATCTTTTATCCCATTTGAGGCCAAGTAGGGACAGTAATGGGCTGGCTTCATCAAAAGATTCAAAACCTAGAGCAAAGGGCCCCACTCAAGGGGAGTCTCAACCAGGTCCATCAGGACTTCTCATCCCTACCACTTGGTTTTGTTCCCCTATACATTCCTCTTCTTCCCACTTCAAAATCACACAATTTCTTGACATAATAATGTTCTATTCTCTCAATTTTCTTCCAATAGCATCAATGCAGCAAACCCTATTTTCTTAATTTCTTTTATATATTTGTTTACTTCATTCTTGGAAATGCTGATCTGCAAATTCTGTAATCAAATTTGACTTTGGCATGTAAAGAAAAACCATATTTCAAATATTTGAAGTATAAAGGAGATGGGAACTGGGGGTGGGGCAGAGTAGACTTGTTGGGTTTTCATGGCAGGGAAGGGCCAGACGGAAGCTGCCGAGCTGGCACACATATTTCCTTTGCTGGGTGGGTCATGGGACAACCTAATCCCAGTCCAGACCTCCCCATTGCCCTCCCTAAAGCTAGAATACAATAATAGATCAA
Organism: Salvia rosmarinus; assembly: GCA_036937905.1. Taxonomy (NCBI): domain Eukaryota; kingdom Viridiplantae; phylum Streptophyta; class Magnoliopsida; order Lamiales; family Lamiaceae; genus Salvia; species Salvia rosmarinus. The sequence continues at coordinate 12,932,101 of CM072824.1, read as the reverse complement.
GCAATTAGAGTCATTAATCAAATAGAAGTAAATTTTCACTTTTACTAGAAAATTTTCAAAGAAATCAAATAAGGAAGAAAGGGTGCTCAGCATAGATTGTGTTGAATCATATCCACTGTAGAACACAGATACAATAGGTTTATGGTTCATAATTCGAGCGATGTCGAGAAATAAGAGACCATTCGCTCTTGGATTTAATTAAAGACACATCAGATGATCTGACAAGAAACAAACCTGAGAAGCTGCACTGAGATCTGAACTCTTCTCGACCAAGCTATCAAGCTTCTCACCTCGTTCTAGCACACTGTCAATAGTTTTGTGCTGAGACAAAAGCCAAATACAATTATATCATTATACCAAGGTTAGGAGAAAGGAATCAGGTAACAATATTACAACGAGATAACTATATTAACTTTGATGCACAATTAATTCAACGGTGTCTAGAATTACGAAAATTCGAAGCATATTGTTTATTGCAATTTTTTTAGCCACATGGTAGAATAGCCCATCCAATGGGTATAGGGACAATAATAGGTTTCGGTAAGTTAGTAACTACATACAATTTTGAATATAGCACACGAAATGGGGATAATGAAAATAAAATCTCAAATGATGTGGAGCATGGTTGACAAAATAAGTGAAAGAAAAAAAATTACTTACAAGAATAATTTTAGTTTCATCCAACTCCCGCTGGATTCGTAACAGCTTGTCAGCCTCAGCAGGATCCTGAATAGTTACAAGGTAGGAAGTTAATAAACTACAATATATAGGGAAAGAAAGAAAAGAATGTTTACTGAGAAACATTCCCACTGTTGATTCCTATCAAAAGTTATACCTGAAATTTGGCAAGTGCCTCACTTAGATAAGGCCATTGTTGAGAGTTATCAGCCTGAGCAGTTTTCCATGAATCGCCAAAGTTCTTTAGATATTCATCCAAGACCTGCCAAACAATCAAAAGTTCATTCAACTTCATAATAAGCAAAGGTCTTTTCCTTGAAAACTCAAAACATTCTCACTATAGCATGAGCCAAGTAGAACCTAGATACCTGGTTGAGCAGTGAAATGCACTCGGACAGGATAGTGGTCATCCATAAACCCCAATGCACACAAGCCGTTTCGATTATAAGAATGAACCTTGTATTCTGATTTAAATAACAACAAAAGATGTTAATTTTGTTGGCTATTCATCTACTATCTTGCAGAAAAATTGAATAAACAAGCCATTAAATGTCCTGTACGGCATCGCATTAACTTAATTTATCAGAAATTCACGACAACAGAGATAGGCAAAACATAAATCAGCCAAAGCACAATCCCCAATATCTAAGGAGATCCAGCTCGGATTAGCTTTCAAGTTCTCCGCTAGGCCAGCAACAGGTTACATGTCCCTGGCCCTAAATACATGACAGAATTCTCTTGATCCTCTCCTCTCTATCAATATTTGAAATCCCCATTTGAATACATTAGCCAGACATCCATTGTCTATTATGGAGTTTATGTCAGCAACTCAGAACTCATATATACTAAAGCTAAATCACTCTTAACACAACCCGTCAAATCACATAGAAGATCAAGATACAACAAACCAAAAGTCTGTCTTTCTAACAATTCAATTATGAAATAGATCAGTGAGTCATGAAGCAAATCATCTCAGCTAAAACCATCAATTTCACAAAAAAGAACTATAGTGGGAGGAACAAAGAGAAAAAGAACAAAATCTACATTTCGGGAATCAAACTTCCCGATTATATAACCTATAAAACCAACGGAATAATACATAGCAAAACCCTAAAAGATATAAATCCAAACACAAATCACCAAAATCCGCACAATCCCCAGTCTATCTAAACAAAAAACTAATCAAACAACAAATTGATCAGAAAACCTCAAAGAATCGCACGAGACTGACCTTCGTGCTGCACCGATTGCCGTTGGCCAGGTGGCGTCCGCTTAGCTACGGTCCGACCGACAAAATAATGAACTCCTTAGCGCTGGGACGTTGGAAAATCCGAAACTGCTTAGATCCGTGGAGTTCACCAATATAACGGATCCGCACCTCCGGAGTGCATTTGAGTACCATCAGCGCCGTGATCTTCACCATTCTCTCTCTCTCGGCGACAAACAGGAAAGAATTTACAAAAGTATATGTTACTCGTTTAGGAAGGCGAGAAACCCAAATGGCCTTTAAAAATTCTTTATTCGTTTTTGCTTTGAAATGGGAAAGTGTAGATGGATCTGATGCTCTTTGGTTGCCTTCTATCACTGACCAATTTCACAAAATTTTAACAATTTAAACTTGTAATTCACTAAAATAGAGAATATATTTCATTTACTATTCTAGATGCTGTGGCTTTGAATGAGATCATTTGTAGCATTGAAATTCTGCAACAACCTTTTTAGGGTGAAAATCGCAGCATATTGAACCATAGTCAACAGGTAAAAACATTAGAGCAGATGCGCGCATACTAGACAAACCCACAATAATATGTAAACATTAAAAATTACATATTTTTAAAAAAATTGAAAAAACTACCTTATTCTTGATTTACGACACAACTCCCTTTCAAATGAATTTCCTAATTATTAATATTTTTTTTACTATTTTCCACATTCATTGTAAAAGCTAAACATGTATTTTGATCGGACCCTATACAAAAATATAGTCTATCGTAAACCAACTTCATACCATTTTGATCAATATACCGTCGGATCGTGTTCATCGAATTTTTAGGATTTTCACATGCTTATCCAAACACGCAATCGCAATAGATGGACTCCACATGAACTCCTTCCCTGACATACAACACTATAATATTGTTTCATTCTGTCTACCTTGTTTTATGGACAATGTTTAACCGCAGGTCGCAACGTATTGTTATTGGCGCATACACTCTCAACAATACACAACCTTCGCCCTTGTTTATTTCCAACGCAGGGGGTAGAGTATTTGTTGGCATATCGAAAGAAAATATAGAACAAAACTAGAAAGTTAGGTGAAAGTAAATCTTTATTGATGAATCAAATTATATCTAATATATTAGTATATTTCTTTTGAGAGAAGACAAACTTGTTTAACTACTTCTAGTAGCAGGAATTTCTATGCACATGCAAGGAAAAATAAAAGAAAAACTTGAAAGAAAAAAATCAAAACTATTACAATGTTTATTTTGAAAAAAGCTGAGATAATGTTCGATAATTTTAGCTTCCTTCTGTAATCTCTTATATAAAGATCTAATACCTCTATCACACCACCTGAATTATTGTCTTGAATTCTTTTACTCCGTGACAACTTGCTTTCACATGAAGATTGAGTCTATAGTCTCACTATCATAAGGTAAAGTTAACTTTCAGTGCTAGGTCCTTTAAAAGACGTAGCAGAAGAATGTTGATTTGAAGGAAGCCTTTGCTAAGCAAATCCACGGTGAAATATCATCAATTCATCGAAATCTTTGCGATCTGATTGATATAATAGCTTAGGATTTCCTCAATGAACGCGCAGCATGAAGCGAAGCCATCAACAAGCTAAGAGGAAAAATGGTCACATTGATGGACATAGCTTTCGAAGCTGACTTTACGAAAAGGATACCAACTGCCCTTCAACCAGTCCAAGTAGCTCCAACCAGTCCAAAACCAGTTGGACTTCACTTCCTCCGCCATTGATGAAATAATAGCTACCCTGGAAGAGGAAGTTGCCCAGCTGAAAGCCCAACGAGCTGATACTGCCAATCTGCTGGCCTCCTATGTTGATCGTCTCTAGCACATGGACCAGTTTCATGCTGCGTTAAACCAGACTGCCAGCGACCTTTCTATCTCCATCGATGCCTTTATCGATAATTCCAAAAAGGAGAAAGAGATGGCATGTGACCAAGCTAAACCTGAAGCGACAGAAAAGACCAGAGCCTAAGAAGAAGAAAAGGTCACAGAGGAAGTAGTTTCTGAGCTAGCACATGCCCTAGCTGAATAGGAAGCTGCTAAAGAAGTTGTCTTGCAAGAACGTCTTAGGAAAAAGCAACAGCAACAATGATATAGAAGTCATCTGCCCCATTAGCTGAGCTAACTGCTGATCTGTAATAACCCGAAAAATTTAAAACTTTTATTAGTGATGTTTAAATCACTTATTTGTGGTTCTTAGACCTTAATTATGTTTAAGGTAAACAATGAAACGAATTAGAATCGATTCGGAGATCGAAAACTAGAGAAATCAAAAACTAGTGACTAGTCCTACCGGATTAGGGTTTTCTGAATAGCCTGAACATAGAATGAAAGGTCAAGAATGAATCTTGACAAAAGGATTTCATTTCTAGAATCCTCTCACGAAAATATGTGAGAAGCCAAAGAATGAGAATTTTAGGGCATCTTTTGGTCACCTTTAAAAGCACTATTTACGAGCCGGATCAACTTTCAGTCCATGCTAATCATGATAATTATTATTATGAATTTAGAAATTATAAGAATCAATTTCTGAAAGAAATTCCTGAAGAACTTAACCGAACGACGGGAAAAATATACCGGGAAAACCCTAAATTGATCCGAACGATCCGAAACTCGAACCAAGGGTCTAAATCAATAAAATATGATTTATAAGACTCAAATAAATTATGAAAGATCAATAATTTAATAGAATTTTGAATGAGCATAATTTAATCGCAGAACGCTGTTTTTCCGCGATAACTCGGAATTGACTTATCGGACGTCGTCCGAACTTCATGAAATTTTTATAAACATTGAAATAAATCATTTAAAGGCTATTTAATAAAATAAAACCTTAAGGCTCCGAGAAATCAATCGAAAGCGTGTTAAAACTTAAAGAGTCGGTATTAACATGCCAAAACGGGTAATTTGACCAATCCTTCTCCCAACTACCACCAAGACCACCCCAAATGAGTAATGAAAGCCCTTTAGGCTGCCAATACAGTGGGTGAACCGTCCATTACAGCCCTCTCACTTGGGAACCAAAATTCTCTCTTTGTTCATCAAGCTTTAAACTTTCAATCCCTCATTTCAAACCTTTCCCACTCTCAAATAATTACTCTAAGGCCATAGAAAGATAGTATTCATCATCCTCTTTTATTCTAATGGAGTGGAATTTTTGTTTGAATTTTTTTTAGTTTGAAACCCTAGTTTGCTCCTCATTTTTTTTCGTGACTTTGGAGCCATCAAATGCTCTCAAGCTATGAATAAAAAATGCTTAGAATGATGTTCTAAGGCTGTAGTTAAAATTTTAGAATTTTTGGAGCATGTTTGATTTTTTCGATTTATGCTTTAATTCTTTTTATATATGATAAAGCATGATTTTATGAATATTATTTGATATTGTTGCTTGCTAATGTATTAGGAGCATGTAGAATAAATATCATAAGTTTCAGAATATTTTTGTGAAAATTTTTAAAAAAATCGTGAGCTCCATGGCACTTTTAAGCCATGGTTTGATTTTTCTTTTTGAAAAATAGTTGAGATATGGTGTTTAATATATGATGTGAACATCATATATAAATCTTAGAATTTGTGAAACACATCTCCTATTTTTCCTAAAAAGGGCCGATCATGTATAGATAATTTAAATCCATTGTTTGATTTTTATTTAATGAATATAGTTGAGATATGGTGTTTAATATATGATGTGAACATCATATATAAATCTTGGAATTTTTGAAACACATCTCCTATTTTATTTTATAAGAGCCGAAACATATATAAATATTTTGGAGTATTGTTTGATCTTTGTTTGTTGAAAATAGTTGAGATATGGTGTTTAAGGTATGATATGAACATCATATATTAACCTTGAATTTATTCAAACACCTCTCCTATTTTCCAAATAAAACCGTGAGCTATATATATATATATATATATATATATATATATATATATATATATATATATATATTTATTTATTTTTTTGTTCTTGATAATAATAGGATATGTGATATTATAAATATTAGTTGATGTTTAATGTTAATATTACATGTTATTGCATTATATAACAATATTGTGAAAGAATGGAATTTATTGAATATGTATGTATATATATATGTGATTACCGAAAATGAATAAGGGTGAAAAGCATGGGTTTAAATTTTAATGCATGATATGAAGTGATATTTCATGTTTAGTCTATGGTATAAGCATGATATAATTTTTGTGAAATTTATTGAACACCAAAGCTTATCAAATTGTAATTACCGAAAATTTTGAGCATTTTAACCTATGGTTTAAAATTCTGTATGATGATATTGAGTTGGTAATTAAATCCTATAGTATGATAGGAGTATAGCATGATTTTATTGGAATTTATTGGATACCTATGCTAATTGATACTAATTATCGAAAACGTAACAAAATGGCTAAGTATGGGTTTAATTCTAATGTTAAATGATGCTATGATAGTGAAATTAGAAGCTTAGAATGAATGGTTGTGATTATGGTGAATGAATGGAACAGTTATGCACACATACACAATGATTGTGTATTAAGTTAGAAATTAAGGTTTTCTAATGCTTTAGTATAGTTTATGTTGTGTATGGTATTGTTTGGTGTTGGATGTTTATGTTTATGTTGTACCGACAAACCAAAACCCAAACGTAAATAACATAATACTATATGTATAAGAATCCAAAAGAAATCGACCAATTTCGATAACTTAAGAACGAACCAACAAGAATCGAAGTTCGACATAAATTAGGATTTGCTACTATTAAAATGATACTCAAACGTGAGTTCCTAAGTTAGAAAAACCAAAAGCCGATCTACGCCGTTGATACTCAATAACGACAACCCAATACGATATTAGTTGAGCGTTAAAACAACTCGATAACGAATAACGATTATACGACATATGTAATCTCCGATGAGTTAAGATAAACAAACAATGTCGTAATGGGTAAGCAAAGATTCGAACATAAGATGTCGATCCTTATGTCTCAAAAGTCGAGTTAATATTCCCGAAGCACTTCATTTATTCTTAAGTACTTACTTACATGATAGCATGTGTTCCCTTGAATCATAAGTCAATACTCATCTTTTAATTATCGTGCTAATACGACAAGTCATCAAGCATAACCTACTAATACGTAACTATAATTATTAAGTCTAGTTAGTGGCTTGAGAATATCCTAATTTATCAATCATAATATGATTACCGACAATCTATAACGTAATAACGTTTAGAATAACACTAAGGTTAAAGTCGAGGATAGACTCAGAGTATGTGATTCATAATTGAAGTTCACCTATGAATGATGAAGTGATATAGCTTGGGAATTGGGAATGTAAGATAATAGAAATTATCTTAAAACAATCACATGAAATCATAAAGAAACCCTAAGTGGGGACTTTAAGTCGTAGTTTATGAACGACCTTCAATCGATAGAAAGAATCTAAGAAATGCTATTTTCTTATGAAGGGTTTGATCGTAAGTAGTCGGCGAGGAAGAACAACCACACCCTGCTAATTTAGACTTACTAGCTTTGGATTAGCAGGTGGACTCTCTTGAAACAAAATGTTATGCATACATCAAAGCATGATTTACAAAAGCTTTATGAAATATTATTGCATGAACTGTTATTGACTGTCAAATGTTTATGTTTTGTTGTGATCCTATCTGAGGTTTGTATATCCAACATGGTACGAGAATGTGTTGGTCCACCAACATTAAAAAAGGGTAACGATCGGATCCGACTTAGTTAAGGACTAACTCGGATTGTGTACACGTGTGACTGTGTGTTAAGGTTAGCTACCTCGACCGGTCACGGCGACTATGTGTAGGTGGCCACCTCCATAGTGCGCAAATGAATAAATGAATGAATGATCAGCTATTGAACAACGTGGATGAAATAGTACGGCCGGACACTTTTGAAAAACGATAAAATGTTTGATAGGCATGAGTCTTTTAACTAAAATCCTCATGCGCTATTGTGGGCAGTTAATAACTTTTGACAAAGAAAATGTTTTCGACAATGAGTCCACTAAGTACTTTTGTACTTAGCCCTGCATCTCATTTTTGATGTGCAGGTTGAGCAAGGATCAATGATGGGTACGAGGTGGTGCAGAGTAGCAGTTGTTTTATGCTTAATTAGAAAGGATTCTAGAACCTTGGGCATGCATCGTCATATGCATGTCCACACACGTTTATTGCTGCCTAACTCTGATAACTTTTGATGTTTTGATTATAACTGCCTTCATATCGTATTGAATTTGAGGTTGTACCTCGTTCTTTGAATTGTGCCCTGACTGGGTTATATTTGAACCTTGCACCTTTTGACGAGTCATTATGTGACTCGAGTTGGTATTGAATAACTTATTCCTAGTTAGTTTATGCGTTGTTGAGTAGTTAAATGGTTAAATGCATTGATTAATTATGTTTATATCCGCTGCTTTATCATACCGGTGACGATCCATGGATCCGTACTTCATTGGGAAGTCGGGTCATCAATGTGGTATCGAGCACTTGTTTGCTCAACCCTAGAAACCCTTTCCTCGAATCCTAAGTTGAAAGTTGAGTCTAGAAATTGTTTATGTTTGATCACATCGCACCGCACTCCATCGTCCGCCCCGCTTAACGAGGAAAAGGGTAACTATCTCAACTAAAAGTTGTTTTGAAATAATGGAAGTATATGAAATGTGAATTGGAATTTCAATATTGCCTTATTGGGAAGTTGAAAATATTTTGAAAGTGGAAATTTTGAAATTGAAAAGTTGTTTCAATTGATTGGTCATTAGTTCGAAAGAAAGTTCTGACTTTAGTAGCTTGGTAAATGAGTAAATGAGAATGCTTGATTATCGCACAACGTGTTGCTATTTGTGTTTACCGTTGTATGCGAAGCATGATGTAAATGAGTATGTTTCCCCATGAGAACATAGACTCTTAAGACGCATGATCCCTTTTGCGCCGAACTTAGTATGAAAACATAAGGTATCCCCAATTGAATGAAATACTAAGGAAGAACGAGAACATAGAAATCCTAAGAATCACAATCCTAACGGATTCGAAGATTAGAACGCGATGAGTCAACGATGACGAAGCAACTGCTTAACTGGAAGTTTGTACTGTTACGAGTCCCAACCGCTCTACGCGAAGGAATTCCGAACGTCATGTTTGTCGCCTCTATCGTAACAATAATGAAATGAATCAAGTATAACTATAGGGAAGCATAAAAGGCAATAATGATTTGTAAGTACATAATGAGAACGGATAGAATGTGATGCGATAACGCGAGTAACAATAAGAAATCCAAAACCCAATAAGATAGGGTGACCCCTTGAGCCTTTACCCGAAGGCTAGACATCGATCGTTACCCTACTCTAAGAAACCATATCGTCTCTTCCCGGAGACCAAACCGAGAAAGTAACGCCATAAGGATTTGGGCATGTAGGTCATAGAATAATGTAGATTGCTATAACCTTCTTTGTATAGGTGTTTATTGTGTACGCATTTCTTCTAGATACATCGTTATGTTTACCGTGTCCGACTATAGTGATACTTTTCTTTTCGGATGGCTCGACCGTGTTCACGACTCAGCGCCTCGTCCTCTAGGCCACCCCGAGGAGGTTATACGCTCGCATCGCCCTACCGATGTGCCACTGAGACGACCTTGGCGAAGTTTTGGCGCACTTCACACGCCATCGGGTTCTGCACATGCCCGGTACATCGCATTATGACGGTGTACTCTTCCCGATCATGAGATCGCCATCCGATTGGGTGGGTACGCCCGTGAGATATCGGCGACTACATTTACCGCGCCGAGAGCTTTGACACGAGGCGGACCCGCCTCGCTTGCTAGCCACTGAGCTATGTGTTCACGGTGTATGGAGCTGCACCACGGGCCGTATCTCCCGCACGGAATACACTGGGCGCGACGAGATTCCAGAGTGGCTCCATCCAGAGAGGTGCTGCCTAGCACCGATGGACTGTGTTCTTGCTGGCATGGCGTGAACATGTTCGAGGTGGGACCTTCCGCGCCCCAACAGCTCACCTTCCCAATCCTACCACCGCAGGATTCCATCCTCGCCATCGCCCGCCTGCACCATCACCTCCGGCCTTGCCATGCCTGCTCCACCTCCACCCACCGCCTCCCGGCCGAGCCGCCACCACCCCGCTGAGTCTTTGGGCCACGATGTCGTGAAGATTGAGGACCCACGTGACATAGCTACAGTGCAACGTGAGGAGAACCGATGTCCGCCCTGCTGTTACCCTATTTTCGGATGATGTTTATGAGGAGGTTATGGCGGAGATCCGCCGAGACCTAGCTGCTATGGAGGAAGCCAGGGTTGCTAGAGACCGAGAGGCCGTGGCTCCCGCACACCGACGGCGGAGGAAGACCGGGAGGATCCATCAACCGATGATGAGTTGGAAGGAGTGGAGAGTTTCCATGCTTCCAGTCCCGACTCTGACGCATGGAGCCCTATCTACACTCCGGGCGATCATAGATCTAGTTCTTAGGATTAGATTGTCTTTTTGTCCATATACCTTGTATATCTTTTGATGCATGCGGAAACGATAAGTCGTTCGACATGAACCCTATTTGATGACCACGGTAGCATTTAGATTTTGTACGCATCGTGACTAGGTACACGAGTGATGCCGATATTTATTTTGGGCATCATACTGCACTGCACGGTCTTTGTAATCTTCAAACGCGACGAAAGTCCTCAGAGGCAATTGATATGATATGGTGATAGCTCCTCGAGCCTTTTGTTTTAATGCTACGATGTGTGGTGTTCATGATGTGCTAGATTTATGCTCGTAATTATATGAATACCGTGCTGATATGTATGCATTGATCCCGATGGATAGAATAAGACAATTTCTAATTACGTGTGTTTATGAAGGATAGGATGCCGAGGGAAGAAATCGTGAAGTAACATCCGAGAGAAGACACTCCACCCCCACCACCACCACCACGAGACGGATTGAGGAACTATTCTCTATGTAACCCACCAACCTTCAACGGACCGGGAATCCCGTGGATCTTGAACTGATTCGCTTTGAGCGATCTTCAACTTCCTCCACCGCACCTCTCGTGAACGCTTGTCGCGTTGCCTTCCGGATGATTGGTGCCACCGACTTTTCTTTGGGAGGCGAAGAGAAGACTCTATCCGAGGAAGAGTTGGAAAATTTCTCCTTGGAGGAATTTAAGGAGGAAGTGTACGAGAAGTACATTCCCAAGAGCTACCGAAAAAGAAAGAACATGAGTTCTACAACCCACGCCAGGAAAGACGACGGTCACAGACACGGCCGTGCATTTCGCGAGATGTCGCGGTATCGCCTCAATTGGTCGACACCGACGAGAAGAGGATTGAGAAGTTTCGGGAGGGACTCCGTCACGAAATTAGAGTATCGTTAGCTGGTCATGAAAATCGACGATCGTGAGGCCCCGATCGGGCATGGACATCGAGGTTGCTATGCCTGAGGACAGGATTGTCAATGTGTACCCCCCGAATCACCAAGGAGATCGTGGGAAGATGAAGTGGGAAGGACCCCACCAAGGATAAGGATCCAACACCGGCCAGGCCGACAGGAGGCCGTGGTAAGGAAATAGCGTGCCATCTGGGCACGGGCAGGGGAATGGACGCCCCATGGTACCCGCGTCCGGGGAAACCAAAAATTTGTGAAACTCCCTGTGCCCCTGTGCCATAGGAGTCATAAGGGGCATGCGATTCACAAATGACGGATGCTTCAAGTGTGGCGGGCGGCCACTACTCCAAGGATCGCCTCGATACGCCGAGGAGGAAATGGTCGTCCCAATGTGCCCAACTAAGTCCAACCTGGTCATTGGCTATTCAAGCCCAACCGATCCAACAACAACCTTGCTCAAGATTACCACCAAATCAATAACATATCAACCACGGCGCAACGACGACAACAATGGTGACAACCAGAAGTAATACCACCAGCCCCAACAACAACAACAAAGAACTGCAAAGAACCACAACAACATTATCAAGAATAACAATGCCGCCAAAGAAGCGAGGGCTCACGCCTCAACCAGATGAGGAGTTCGCGAGAGCGCCAAGGAAACTTGGCGTATAGGAATACCTCCACCACCGTTATCCTACTGTTTGACATTGGCGCCTCGATTCTTTTATTCTTTGAAGCATGCGTAGAGAACTTAGGATTAGATCCTAAACGTGCTGAACAAATTATGAGAATATCTTCTCCAGTATGGGAGGCATAAGAACGGTGGCCCACATATGCTCGAACCTAGAACTTGGACTAGGCTTACTTAAGGTCTTGACAGATAACCTTCACGTCATACCTATGACAGATGTGGACATAATCCTAGGAATGGATTGGTTAACCGAACATAGTGCGACCATCATGTGTAATGAAAGGAAAATTTCTTTCCAACATCCCGAAGAGGAACCTACCGACCTTCACGGGATCAACATGGGGAGAAGAGTCCCAATTATATCTTCACTACAAGAAAGGACGTTGCTGAACAAGACCGATAACCATGCTTACCTCGTCTACCTCCAGGAGGAAGATCGAATGAGAGGAGGATAGAAGACGTCCCGATCGTGAAGGAGTATCCCGATGTGTTTCAGCACGAACCACGGGATTACCGCTTAAACCGATGATCGAGTTCACGATCGACCTCGAACCAGTTCGCCGCCGTGTCAAAAGCCCCATACCGGATGGCACCAAAGGAACTTGAAGAATTGAAGATCCAACCGCAATAACTCTTGGAGTTAGGTTTCATTAGACCCAGTGTGTCTCCATGGGAGACCGTCCTCTTTCGTGAAGAAGAATGATGGCACTTTGAGAATGTCATAGACTATCGAGAGTTAAACAAGATAACTCTTAAGAATAAGTATCCTCGTCCGAATCGACGATCATTTGATCGCCCAAGGGAGCAGAGAGTCTTCAAAGATAGATCTAAAGTCGGGATACCATCAACTAAAAATTAGACCGGATGATGTACCTAAAACGGCTTTCCGTACAAGGTATGATCATTTCGAGTTCATCGTCATGCCCTTTGGACTTACAAATACCCCCAGAAGATTTATGGATATCATGAATAGAGTGTTTCACCCATACTTAGACAAATTTGTCTTAATATTCATGACGATATCCTAATATACCCAAGAATAACCAAGAACACGAAGAGCACTTGAGGACCTGTCGCAAACGTTGAGGTAAGAGCAACTCTTCGCCAAGTTTAGCAAGTGTGAGTTTTGGTTAGGCGGAGTGACATTCTTAGGTCATATCGTGTTCGCCGAGGAATCAAAGTAGACCCTCAAGATCGACACAGTTCGTGAATGGGAGTCATCAAGAATCCGAATGAAATTGAGTTTCTTAGGACTTGCCGGCTACTATCAAGATTTATCAAGGATTCTCAACGATAGCCCGACCCATGACCCAACCTGTTGAGAAAGGATCAAGTATACATGGACCGCCGAGTGTGAGGCTAGTTTCAGAGATCAAGGAGTTGACGACGACAAAGACCAGACTAGCAAGATCTCGAGGCGAGATAAAGAATACACAATCTACACGGATGCTTCAAAGAATGGACTAGGATGTGTGTTGATGCAAGAAGGCAAGGTTATTGCTTATGCTTCAAGCGATTACGCCTACATGAGTTGAACTATCCTACGCACGACACCGAATTAGCAAAGAATCGTTACACGCTTTAAAGATTTGGAGGCATCACCTTTATGGAGTTAGATGTGAGATCTATCTTGACCATAAAAGCCTGAAACATTTCTTTGAGCGTAAAGATCTTAACATGAGGCGGCAGTAGATGGTTAGAACTAGTGAAGATTACGACCGTGGTATCAATTACCACCTGTGCAAGTCTAATGTTGTAGCCGATGCCTCGAGTCGCAAATCCCACCCTAGTTTGGGATGTCTCCTCACCATGAGGAAATACTTATAAAGGAATTTGGAGAATGAACATCAAGTCAAAGACCCGTCTCGATAATAGAGGTCAGATTGCAACGTTGATTGCAATCCCAGACTTAAGAGTCCGAATCTTAGAAGCTCGGAGGCCTTGAAGCTAGAGGAAATACGAGCTAAGATCAAGGACAACAACCACAAGAATTTCAAAGAAGCAACAGATAACGTTTTCTTTGTATGGCGGGAAAGTGTGTGTTCCAAGACGAAGAGCTTAGAGCGAGATCTTGAAGGAAGCCCATGAGACTTCTTACACCAAGACACCCCGGAAGCACCAAATGTACCAAGACCTCAAAGAGAAATTTGGTGGGATGGAATGAAGCGAGACGTAGCTTCATTCGTAGAACGTTGTTTGACGTGCCAACAAGTGAAAGCACTTCACCAACGATCGTATGGAACCTTACAACCGCTAGACATACCGGAATGAAAATGGGATGATATAGCCATGGACTTTGTTACCGGGCTACCCAAATCACAAAGAGGAAATACCGCTATTTGGGTTATCATCGATCGTTTGACCAAGAGCGCGCATTTTCTACCTATTTCGATAACACATGGATCAGACAGACTAGCATAGTTGTACGTCCGAGAGGTCATACGTCTACATGGAGTTCCGAAGACTATTACGTCTGATAGAGACTCGAAATTTATATCCAGATTCTGGATGAGTTTACAAAAGGAATTGGGGACTCGACTACATTTCAGTATCGTGTTCCACCCATAGACGGACAGACAGTCCGAGAGGACCATTCAAATGTTGGAAGACATGTTGAGAACCGTTGTCCTCGATAGGGGAGAAAGTTGGGAACAAGTGTTGCCACTTGTGGAATTCGCCTACAACAACAGCTACCAAGCAACTATTGGAATGGCCCCGTATGAAGCTCTTTATGGAAAGAAATGTCGATCACCACTCTACTGGAATGAAGTGGGAGAAAGGAGAGTATTAGGACACGACTCAGGCGAAATGATTGAGATTGTGAGACAGATCCGCCAACGGATCAAGGAGGCCCAAGACCAACAAAAGTCGTACGCCGACAAACGTCGTACGCCGACAAACGTCGCACAGAACTGTATTTTGACGTGAGAGACAAAGTCTTCATGAAGATTTCTCCGTCAAAAGGAATTGTGAGATTTGGAATAAAAGGGAAGCTGCGACCACGTTTCATAGGATCCTATGAAATTTTAGAAAGGATAGGCCGGTTTCTGAGACTTCCATCGCCGCCAAGTTTTGGAAGCGTGCACAATGTGTTCCCGTTTCACAACTAAGGAAGTACATGCATGACCCAGCCATGTGATACCACCGACGACGATATTGTCCTCGATGACAATATGAGTTACGATGGAACCGCTTATGGAAATTTTAATCGACGTATCCAAAAGCTAAGGAACAAAGAGATACTGTTGGTGAAAGTTCTATGGCGACACCATGGTCAAGAAGAAAAAACTGAGGCTGAATCAGCTATGAAAGAGAAATACCGGATCTCTTCCAAGGTTAGCAAATTTCGGACGAAATTTTTTAAGGGGATGATATGTAATAACCCAAAAATTTAAAACTTTATTAGTGATGTTTAAATCACTTATTTGTGGTTCTTAGACCTTAATTATGTTTAAGGTAATCAACGAAATGAATTAGAATCGATTCGAGATCGAAAACTGAGAAATCAAAAACTAGTGACTAGTCCCACAGATTGGGTTTTCAATAACTGAACATAGAATGAAAGATCGAGAATGAATCTCGACAAAAGGATTTCATTTCTAAAATCCTCTCACGGAAACATGTGAGAAGCCAAAGAATGAGAATTTTCAGGCATGCTTGCCCGATCAGTCTTAAAAGCACTATTTACGAGCCGGATCAACTTCCAGTCCGTGCTAATCATGATAATTAATGATAACAATTGAAATCATGAAGTAATATATTATTATGAATTTAGAAATTATAAGAATCAATTTCTGAAAGAAATTCCTGAAGAACTTAACCGAACGCCAGGAAAAATATACCGGGAAAATCCTAAATTGATCCGAACGATCCGAAACTAGAACCAAGGGTCTAAATCAATAAAATATGATTTATAAGACTCAAATAAATTATGAAAGCTCAATAATTCAATAGAATTTCGAATGAGCATAATTTAATCGCCGAACGCTGTTTTTTAGTGATAACTCGGAATTGACTTATCGGACGTCGTCCGAACTTCATGAAATTTATATAAACATTGAAATAAGTCATTTAAAGGATATTTAATAAAATAAAACCTTAAGGCTCCGAGAAATCAATCGAAAGCGCCTTAAAACTTAAAGAGTCGGTATTAACATGCCAAAACGGGTAATTTGACCAATCCTTATCCCAACTACCACCAAGACCATCTCAAATGAGTAATGACAGCCTTTTAGGCTGCCAATACACGGGGTGAACCGTCCATTACAACCCTCTCACTTGGGAACCTAAATTCTCTCTTTGTTCTTCAAGCTTTAAACTTTCAATCCCCCATTTCAAACTTTTCTCACTCTCAAATAATTATTCTAAGACCATAAAATGGTAGTATTCATCATCCTCTTCCATTCTAATGGATTGGAATTTTTGTTTGAATTTTTTTTAGTTTGAAACCCTAGTTTGCTCCTTATATTTTTCCTGACTTTGGTGCCATCAAATGCACTCAAGTCATGAATGAAAAATTCTTAGAATAATGTTCTAAGGCTGTAGTTAAAATTTAAGAATTTTTGGAGCATGTTTGATTTTTTTTTATTTATGCTTTAATTCTTTTTATATATGATAAAGCATGATTTTGTGAATATTATTTGATATTGTTGCTTGATAATGTATTAGGAGCATGTAGAATAAATATCATAATTTTCAGAATATTTTTGTGAAATTTTTAAAAACCGTGAGCTCCATGGCACTTTTAAGCCATGGTTTGATTTTATTTTGAAAATAGTTGAGATATGGTGTTTAATATATGATTTGAACATCATATATAAATCTTGGAATTTTGAAACACATCTCCTATTTTTCCTAAAAATGGTCGATTATGTATAGATAATTTAAATCCATTGTTTGATTTTTATTTAATGAAAATAGTTGAGATATGGTGTTTAATATATGATGTGAACATCATATATAAATCTTGGAATTTTTGAAACACATCTCCTAGTTTATTTTATAAGAGCCGAAACATATATAAATATTTTGGAGTATTATTTGATCTTTGTTTATTGAAAATAGTTGAGATATGGTGTTTAAGGTATGATATGAACATCATATATTAACCTTGAATTTATTCAAACACCTCTCCTATTTTCCAAATAAAAATCGTGAGCTATATATATATATATATATATATAGTGATTTATTTGATTTTTGTTGTTGAGAATAATAGGATATGTGATATTATAAATATTAGTTGATGTTTAATGTTAATATTACATGTTATTGCATTATATAACCATATTGTGAAAGAATGGAATTTATTGAATATGTATGTATATATATATGTGATTACCGAAAATGAATAAGGGTGAAAAGCATGGGTTTAAATTTTAATACATGATATGAAGTGATATTTCATGTTTAGTGTATGGTATAAGCATGATATAATTTTTGTGAAATTTATTGAACACCAAAGCTTATCAAATTGTAATTACCGAAAACTTGAGCATTTTAACCTATGATTTAAAATTCTGTATGATGATATTGAGTTGGTAATTAAACCTATAGTATGATAGGAGTATAACATGATTTTATTGGAATTTATTGGATACCTATGCTAATTGTTACTAATTATCGAAAACGTAACAAAATGGCTAAGTATGGGTTTAATTCTAATGTTAAATGATGCTATGATAGTGAAATTAGAAGCTTAGAATGAATGGTTGTGATTATGGTGAATGAATGGAACACTTATGCACACATACACAATGATTGCGTATTATGTTAGAAATTAGGGTTTTCTAATGCTTTAGTATAGTTTATGTTGTGTATGGTATTGTTTGGTGTTGGATGTTTATGTTTATGTTGTACCGACAAACCAAAACCCAAACGTAAACAACATAATACTATATGTATAAGAATCCAAAAGAAATCGACCAATTTCGATAACTTAAGAACGAACCAACGAGAATCGAAGTTCGACATAAATTAGGGTTTGCTACTATTAAAATGATACTCAAACGTGAGTTCCTAGGTTAGAAAAACCAAAAGCCGAGCTACGCCGTTGATACTCAATAACGACAACCCAATAAGATATTTGTTGAGCGTTAAAACAACTCGATAACGAATAACGATTATACGACATATGTAATCTCCGTTGAGTTAAGATAAACAAACAATGTCGTAATGTGTAAGCAAAGATTCGAATATAAGATGTCGATCCTTATGTCTCAAAAGTCGAGTTAATATTCCCAAGCACTTCATTTATTCTTAAGTACTTACTTACATGATAGCATGTGTTCCTTGAATCATAAGTCAATACTCTCTTTAATTATCGTGCTACATCGACAAGTCGTCAAGCATAACCTACTAGGACGTAACTATAATTGTTAAGTCTAGTTAGTGGCTTGAGAATATCCTAATTTACCAATCATAATATGATTACCGACAATCTATAACGTAATAACGTTTAGAATAACACTAAGGTTAAAGTCAAGGATAGACTCGGAGTATGTGATTTATAATTGAAGTTCACCTATGAACGATGAAGTGATATAGCTTGGGAATTGGGAATGTAAGATGATAAACGCGCATTTTACACGTTTATTGTTGGTATTTAAAGATGATTTTAGATCAATAAAGTGCGTGTATGTCTGGATCTCAATGCTTTTATATGTTCTTGGAAGACATCGCTCTTGGGTTCTTTTACGTGTTTTGTAGGCTTATAAGTCGAAAACCAAGCATGGAACAGGCACGAGCGAAGAGGGTCGAAAAGGGGCTCAGCGACCGCACTCGCGCCGCTAGTTAAAGCTTGCCGAAGAGCGCGTGAAACAGATGGCTCATGATCGCCTAGCGACCGCTAGGTCGGCCGAGGAAATATTTGCAACGCGCCGCGAAAGCGACCGCGAGGCGTGCCCGCGAGCTTCCCAACGCGTGCGAAAAGAGCTATCGCCCGATTTCGCGACCATGCCTAGCGGTCGCGAGCCGTATGCGCAAGCCCCAAGCCGGCAGATTCTCGCCGAGGCTCGAGAACGGCCGAGCGAGGAGATGCCTAGCGACCGAGCTCGCGATCGCGAGCCCGATCACGCGAGAGGCGGCCGACGCGAAATTGGGGTTTCGCCTAATCTATAAATAGGGCATTACCTCCCTCGCGCCCCCAACCTTCCACAGTCGCGTTTTTGGACCTTTTTCTCAGTTTTTTCATTGTTCTTCATTTATTTTTGCTTTACCTTTGATTTAGATTCATTCTAGTGTTAGTTTTCCATCATTCTAACATTAGTTCTACGCATTGTTAACGCTTCGGAACGCTTTTGTCCGAACAAATTCCATCGTTTTCCCGTTTTCCGTTGGGTTTGGATACGAACCCAACCATTGTTCTTCAGACGCTGCCCTACGGGTTTTTATCAATTTAATTTCTGTTTTTATGATTATTTCGTATTTTATTCCGTTATTTATGTCTTGCTAATTTCTGTTCTAATCCTAGGGTTTGCCTGATTCTATCCTATATGTTGTGATTCCTGCTATTGTTATTTACCTTCCATGCATTGATTCATGATTCTTGGTGCTTATTTATATGTGTTGATTTCGATCAATCTTGATGCATATCATAGTTTCGATTAATTACGTAATAGTTTTAATTGCCAATCGATCTTGAATGCATGATACGGATAAGCCTTGAGTCGAATCGAGATAGGAACATTAAGTAGGAAGCATATTCTTTGTGATCCTTTTGAGTTGCTTATTTTCCTCTAGACGCGTAATGAATAGGAAAAATTAGTAATCAATCTGTCACAATTGTCGAATCGAAGTTGTTGGCTACATATGTGATCTTCCATCTTGTGCGGATTAAAATGATTAATAATAAGCGGGATAAACATCGTTGTGGATGTGATTAGTGCATCCCCAGGATTAGTCTTTATTTCTTGATATCTCTTTGAGTATTTATCGCTATGCGTTTATTTTGAAGTTGTTATCTTTTGCTTTGGATTTAACATCTGAAGCCCTAAAACCTGATAAACCAAATCTGTGCTTGGACAATGATGAATTATTGTTGAGTTAGATTCTGTGTTTTCGTGTTACAATCCCTGTGGATACGATACTCGACTTACTAATATACATCGCGCGTTATTTACGTGCGATCAAATCTTGTCGATCATAAGATAATAGAAATTATCTTAAAACAATCACATGAAATCATTAAGAAACCCTAAGTGGGGACTTTAAGTCATAGTTTATAAACGACCTTCGATCGATAGAAAGAATCTATAAAACGCTATTTTCTTATGAAGGGTTTGATCGTACGTAGTCGGCGAGGAAGAACAACCACACCCTGCTCATTTAGACTTACTAGCTTTGGATTAGCAGGTGGGCTCTCTTGAAACAAAATGTTATGCATACCTCAAAGCATGATTTACAAAAGCTTTATGAAATATTATTGCATGAGCTGTTATTGATCGCCAAATGTTTATGTTTTGTTGTGATCCTATCCGAGGTTGGTATATCCAACGTAGTGCGAGAATGTGTTGGTCCACCGTTAAAAGGATATCGATCGGATCCGACTTAGTTAAGGACTAACTCGGATTGTGTACGTGTGTTGTGTGTTAAGGTTAGCTACCTCGACCGGTCACGATGACTATGTGTAGGTGGCCACCTTCATAGTGCGCGAATGAATGAATGATCAGATATGAAACAACGTGGATGAAATAGTCCGGCCGGACATGTTTGGAAAACGATAAAATGTTTGATAGGCATGAGTCTTTTAACTAAAATCCTCATGCGCTATTGTGGGCAGTTAATAACTTTTGACAAAGAAAATGTTTTCGGCAATGAGTCCACTAAGTACTTTTGTACTTAGCCCTGCATCTCGTTTTTGATGTGCAGGTTGAGCAAAGATCGATGATGGGTGCGAGGTGGTGCAGAGTATGATTGTTTTATGCTTAATTAGAAAGGATTCTAGAACCTTGGGCATGCATCGTCATATGCATGTCCACACGTTTATTGCTGCCTAACTCTGATAACTTTTGATGTTTTGATTATAAATGCCTTCATACCGTATTGAATTTGAGGTCGTACCTCGTACTTTGAATTGTGCCGGACGGGTTATATTTGAACCTCAGACTTTCGACGAGTCATACGTGACTCGAGTTGGTATGAATAACTTATTCTAGTTAGTTTTGCGTTGTTGAGTAGTTAAATGGTTAATTACATTGATTAATTATTTTTATATCCGCTGCTTTATCTTACCGGTGACGATCCATAGGATCCGTACTTCATTGGGAAGTCGGGCCGTCACATGATCTCCCCAATGACATATACCTTACTGCCTTCCATACTGGAGTTTCATTTGAGATGTTGGGAGGCCAACACAACTTGAAGCACGGTGGCGCAAGAGGCAGCAGGGCAACAAACAAATGGGAGATATGCAGTTGACGCCCTAGCAGTTACTCAGAGGAACACTACATCCAGCAAGAGCAATGCACCAGGTAGATTCCAGAAGAATAGACTTTTGAGGTCCCAATCAGTCGCATGAGTCAGGCCCTCCATTGATAAGTGGGTGCCTGTTGAGCTGAACGATCGATGGGAACAACTAAAGGAGAAATTCATCATGTGGTACTTATTACCTGATTAGCCTGCCTGAAGATTCCAAGATAACGCATGGCGACTTTAGGAACTTCCTGTTGGAATACAAAGACAAGTCTCTTGTGGACAAGTATGTCAGCTGTGCTACTAGGCAGCATGCCAACATCTATGCCCCTCCTAAGTGGTCTGTCCTTACGTCGATGCTTAGATCTTTCGTCGATCGAGCCTAGATTGACAGAGAAACTCTGGTTGCTGTTAAACTTATGAAGATTGGTCCAGCTTAGAAATCTGAGGAATTCAAATAGCTGGTCGAAAGAATTTTTGCTATGTCTGGACATAAATCGGATGAGGAGAAAGTGAAGAAGAGAATATGAACTGATCAGGATCTCAATGTAATAGATATGTATAGGTTTGCTGATTCTGAACTCAAATTGACGTATCTTGTAATTTTCAGTAGCCTGAACATATATATAAACCGATCGATTCACTCGGCAGTAATGACTCTTTGTTGGCTCTATACCGCTTTAACGTTATTATGTTGAACTGATATTTGTTTTACAGAGAATGATGATCTGAGTAAGGGGGAATAAAATCCTTCTGCTGAAATTGATTATCTACCTTACTGATCTGTTTTTCAGTGTAATAGATAGGTTTTGACATCATCAAATATGGATAAATTATGGAGAAAAATATGTCTTAACTGTGTGTTTTGATTAGATCATAAAATCCCTTGATGATTGTCTTGTTGATGTAACATAGTGGTGCTCACTTGTTAGGGAGCTAACTTTTTGTTTACATGTTTCAGCATAAGAACTACAGTTAGACAGTCTAATCTTTGAAGGAATTGAGTAATCTTGAAGTCATCTATCTTGATAAATATCAAGACTAGCGTTGAAGACCGAAATAAAAGCGAAGACTCAACACTGCTGAAAATAAAGAAGGCAATAATATGACTAAGTGTCATATTAACAGCTGAGAAGTTGAAGCTACTGAGAACTACGTCAAGCTGAAGCGCCAAACTGACTTAAGACCACAAAACTGATAGAACTTGGAGTCCTGCCTGCTGATAAAACAGGGACCAGACTCGACTGATACGACTTGAAATCAATGTACTGAAAAGACACGAGTCAACCAAACTGAAGAAATAAAGAGTTATTTAACTCTTGAGTGTTTGACTTGCCACGTATCGTAACGAATCTGCAGAAGATTTTGACGTGCTAGAACCACTTATTAGAGTTGCGAGCTACGATTATGCGATGTTGCGGATGTCGAAAGCGCGTCACGAGGATTGAAGGGCGTAATTCAAACGACAAATAGAATGGATGTGATTGGTGTTCCTCCAACAACACTATTCATTAAGCGCTCTATAGATACATACGATGAAGGTTACCTAAATGCTAAACATTCGAATATTAAAAGCACCGAGCTTATATCTCAAGAACAATCACTTGACTATTTCAAAAGAAAGTTCAATGTATTATCAAGAAATTCTCATAGCTTACATATAATTATCGGTGAGGATTTCAACATACACTCTCTTATCTTTTAGGTTTTATCTTATAATATCCTACACCTAGAATTCTTGAGTTGTTAAACTGTGACAACTCAAATCTTAATTAAAAACCCCTACTCAACTCCCAAAGTTTAAGTAGAAGTTGAGCAAGTAAGTAACAAATTGTTAGTTACTGAAAGCTTGGTAATATTACACATGTAAGCAAGAGATCAAATCGACTGCACCTGTAAGAAGTCAGAGGTTTCCTAGCACCAGCAAGCGTAGGAAGATACGCCAAGTAATGCGGGATATTGATAAGGTGAATTTCATTATCTAGGTTTACTCTTGTACCTGTAAACAAGACTTAATCCCAAGTAGTAGATTGACTATGTTATTAGTCCATGGACGTATGAGATGATCTCTCCGAACCACATAAAACTAAGTGTTCTTTACATTCAGTTCTTTACTCTCAATATCATATTTACATTGCATATTATTGAACTGAACATTATCATTACATGCAGCACTACATACTGTTTTAAAACACTTTATCATTATCAATTTGATACTGAAGAGATAAACTAAAAACTGAGTAATCAATATTTAACTAAGTATTTTGCATTAGCATCAGTTTCAATAAAGACAAAAAGTAACTAACACATTCGGTACGCACATTAGTTATTAGTCCAACTTACCCGCTGCCTCAATAGTCAGTAGGATTGCTAACTGATATCACTAAATATAAGACTCCCCATATTTGGATGATCAAGAATCTTGGTACGATCTTGAATTGACTTGATTACGACACATCTTGATCGATGAAGGTCGATCTTGTTTAAAAAATTCAATTTTCCTTAACTAGTGTACCCATATACTAGTACAATTCTCAAGGGACCATCACCACTTCTATCGTGACCATATCGTGACCATAAGGTTCTTGGTTTCCATGAACTCTTTTTTGATTTTTCTCCCTTGTCGTAGGGCTGAAATATGTCTTTCATGCTCGTTCTTGGCCATGAGGGAGTTCTTCCAATCTATGTTGGTAATTCAACGGTGCTGACTTGTTGATTCTTCTCATTTTTTTGGGATTTCAGTAAGTTGTAGCTTGTTGGCACTATTCTGCTATTTTTTTGTGGACATGTAGGACATTCACATTACCACACTATCAAAGTTATTTGAGATATAATATTGGATAAACATTTACATCCATGGATTGGGGGATTTTCAAGAGATAAATGTTCATGGTAGTCTCTCCATCTATCTTTCCTCTGCGTTGATGGATAGAGAAAAGCTTCATGAACTTGTTGAGTGCTTCTTGTTTTAAGACAATAAGTCTTATGTTAAACAAAGCCATCGTTTACTTTTTTCTTTTCTTTTTTCTCATGAAATCCTTCGAAATAGCCATCTCGGATGAATAACTTTTGAAGTAAATTGAATAATCCTTACAATCTTTGTGTAAGAATCACTCACAAACAACTTATTTATGTCTTGATGGTAAAATCTTTCCAAATAATCTTATTTACACCCGTCAAGCTAGTTTTGATTGTCCTGACAAATTAATCTTTGTCAAGATCAAGAGTTAGGGGTGAGCAAAAAATCCGAAAATCGAATATTCGATCCGAACTAAACCGAAATTTAAAATTCGGTTCGGATTTTCGGATCGGATCGGATCGGATTGGATTTTTTAAATCCGAAAAAATTCGAAAATCCGAAATATATATAATTTATATATAAAAATAATATTTTATTTAAATATGTTTAAATTTAATATAAATATATATAAATTAACAAAATTTGTTTGATTTTAAGTTTTCCATAATTTGGATTTTCGGTTCGGTTCGGATTTTGTACAAAAATTGAATTTTGATTTGGATTTTGGATATTCGGTTCGGATCGGATTTTTCTTTCATAAAATTCGGATTTTCGGATCGGTTCGGATTAGTCAAAAATCCGAACCGAAATCCGAATGCTCACCCCTATCAAGAGTTGCTTCTGCAATCTTCAGTAAATGCTCCCCAATCTGTAAAAGAAACTTCATCAAGATCGAGAATTAGTCTGTATGGATGAATTGGCTTTTCCAACATGTTTCTCTAACATGTTTGGATGTTGCATTATTCTCCTTCTAACCACAACTGACTCATAAATTTCAGGAGGCAGATACTCTGGTCTTGATTGGAACTCTTTCTGATATCTGATAAACGCGCATTTTACACGTTTATTGTTGATATTTAAAGATGATTTTAGATCAATAAAGTGCTTTTATGTATTGGATCTCAATGATTTTATATATTTTTGGAAGATACTGCTCTTGGGTTCCTTTTGGTGTTTTGTAGGCTTATAAGATGATAATCGAAGCATGGAGCAAACACGAGCAAAGAAGGGCAAAATAGGGTTAAGCGACCACTAGAGTGGCAAAGGCGGGTCGGGCGGCCGGCCCATCAGGCTTTTTTTTTACTAGGTCGGGTGGCCTACCAAATGCTATCAATTTAAAATATGGTAGCCCAATTTATCTCGGGCCACCGGCCAAACCCGCCTAATATTTAATTTACTAAAATATTATTTTTAATTTAAAAAATATGATAACAATATATAAATTAAGTCTACTAACATCAATTTCAAAATAAATAAGATAAATTATGTACACTAACATCAATTTTATTTTCTATATTTACTATTTTGTATTTACTACTAATATAAAATATAAAAATTTAAATGTGTGGTGGGCTTTTGGCCCATTAACCCGGGCTTTTAGCCCCAAAGTCGGTCGGCCCGATGGGCTATGTGGGCGGGCTTTTAAGCTCGATTTTTTCGCCATTGTTTTCTGAGCCCAACCCAACCCCATTTGGGTACCTCGGGCGGGCGATTTTGCGGCTCTGGCGCCACCAGCGATCGCTAACTTGATCGCGAACCAACAATTAGCGCTGGATGATGTCTCGCGACCGACCCAGCGACCGCTAGGTCGGCCGCGAGGTAAAACCATAAGACGCGACCACGCCCGCGGGACCGCTAGCCCAGTCGCGAACCAACAATTGGCGCCTGGATGATGTCTCGCAACCGACCTAGCGACCGCTAGGTCGGCCGCGAGGCAAAACCATAAGATGCGACCACGCCACGCGACCGCGAGAGATGCCTCCGAAGAAGAGCCTCTGCCCGATTTCTCGCGACCATGGCTAGCGACCGCGAGCCAAGTCGCGAAGCTCACCTAGCGGCCGCAAGTTATGTTGCAAGCGAAAAGCAGCCAAGATACTAGCGCCGAGCTCGCGATCATGAGCTCGGCCATATAAGAGACGTGCCCAAAGTGGGGTTTTCACCTTAGCATATAAATAGGGCTCCGCCCCCCTCACGCACTATCTCGCCTCCCAGACCTAAAATACATTATTTTACTCAGTTTTTCATGTTCTTTCATATTTTTACATTCTAGCTTTGATTTGGAACCTCAAGCATTAGTTTTAGCCTTGTTCTACATTAGTTCGGAGGAGGAGTCACAGAGGATCCGGATGTCCATCTCGAGACATATCTCGACATATGTGACACCATCAAACAGAATGGAGTGCCACAAGACACGATCCGGATGTGCATGTTCGGATTTTCTTTGCGCAATCAGGTGAAAGATTGGTTCAAGAGCTTGGACCGCACTGGAATAAACAGCTTGGGGAATCTTTGTGAAAAGTTTCTTTCAAAGTATTTTATGCCGACTAAAGCACGAAGATTATCGTGAAATCTCCCACTTCTCCCATTAGGAGATGAGTCGTTGTTCGAGTCGTGGGAGAGATTTGGGGTTTATTGAGAAAGTGTCCACAACACGGATTCTCGGAGAGCGGCGAGATCACGCAGATTCTATGGTGGTGACACCCGCACGAGGAGTATAGTGGATGCATCGGCGGGAGGATGCTGCTGAACCAAGCGTGTAGAAGATGCTAGGTGATTCTAGAGAGATGGCTGCAAATAGCTATCAATGGCTTATGGAGAGGACACATGTGGTGGCGACCATCGTCGAAGGCGATGCTAAATACGATAATCGATGGGCGGTTCCCTTCGAGAAGTCGGTTCGAGAAGGAAATGAAAGCAAAGGGGTGGCTCGGATAAATGCTTTGCAGAGTCGAGATATGAATGAGCCGAGGGCGTGAATTACATCAATCGGAGGAACCGTCACGGGGAATCCGCGATAATCCAAATAATGTAAATCATCCTAATTTCTCTTATGCCAACCCCAACAATTTTCAATGACCTCGCCAGTTTCTGACAAAATGGGTGATTCAAGAGGCGAAGAAGCGAGTCTAGAGGACATGATGCGGCAGTTGGTTGTGAGCAACCAACAATTGCGACAAATCGAGTCGTTTATAAGCAATACCGGACGGAAGATAAATCATCTGAGTCCACCGTGACTATGGGGAAGCATATGAAGATGATGGAGAATCAAATAAGTCGGATAGCGCACGTGAGCAGGCAACACAAGTCGGGCCAATTTCCGAGTAATGTCGGAGGTGAACCACAAAAATCATCAGTAGTGCCATTCAATTGAGGTGGACGAGCTTATCGAACCACACGGAGGAGAACGGCGAAATCGGGGCAACAAAGGAGCACCTCGCGATCGAGCTCAAGACCACGAGCCCGGCCGCGAGGAATCAATCAGCGAGTGTTTCAGAGGCACTCGCGAGAGACCCAGCGATCGCGAGGAAGAATGACGCGCCCATGAGAAATCGGGCAGAGAGTTTGGACGAGGAACCAGCGACCGAGCTCGCGACCACGAGCCCGGCCACGTGGAAGCATGCTAATGCTGCCCAGACACCTAGCGATCGCACCCGCGGCCGCGAGGAAGACCGCGAGGAAACTCCAGCAAGGGCATACCCGACCTACACTCCTCCGATTCCGTTTCCGAGTCGATTAGCCAAACCAAAGTACGATGAGAAGCTGACCTGGTTTATGGAGATGTTTCAAAAGAAGAAGTTCTTGCTCAAGCGAAGGATCGAGCGACTTCACCATAACATGTGTCATCGAGACGACATTCACCAAGGTTACGTGTGATTTGAAATGACATCAATTTGATGCCGTTGTCTATTTTAATAGATTGGAGATTGGAGAGATCAAGTTGACCACCATTGCTCTTGGATGGCAGATACATCGCTGACCTATCCGAAAGGGATAGTGGAGGACGTGCTCGTGAAAGTTCGAGATTTCATCTTCCCAGGAGATTTCGTAGTTCTCGATATGCCAGAGGATGGGAATACGCCCTTATGTAGGGAAAAGCGTATGTTAACCCTCGCCCCGAGGATCCATCTTGGGTGTTTAATTCACCATACATTGATTATAAACCTAGCATGCGTCTATATAATTAAATCGCAACACGTAGGGGTTTTCACGTGTTTACCTTTGGATCTGAAGAGGTCGATTGAGCGAGATGAGCGGATCGAATGGATCGGACTCGTGCTTTGACCTTCGGGCGTATCCGGTTACCCAATCTCAGCGTCGGTGAGGACGATCTATGGAGAATACTACAAGAAATCACCCTAAACCCTAGGCAAATTTTGAGATTCTCTCTTATGGGTGGACGAAAATTTGCTCTCAATCTTAAGCATTAGCTTTAGACATTATCTCATACCTTATATTTATAATGCACTACCTTAATCCCATATGGAAACTACCATAATCCTATATGGAAATTACCATAATCCTATATGGAAAAATACCATAATCTTAGGATTATTTCCATACTCTCAGGATTATTTCCATACTCTCAGGATTATTACCATAATTTTATATGGAAAGGATCTATGCATATACCATAAATATAATAATATCCTTGTGGGATAAAGAGAATAAAATCTTTCCTTTGAGGAAGCGTGAGGCGCCGATTTCTTCCAAGAGCAATGGGCTGGATGGGCCACCCCAGGATCAAATCTGAGGAATAAAGATGGGCCTCAAATAAATTAATTATCTTATGTTGGCCCGAACATAAATTAATTTATAAACATTCGATCATGCCACTAGAGAAAGAATGTTGACTTACCCTTTATTAGAAGTTGAGTTGAGCTTGCACTTAGACATTACGAATCCCGTATTTAAGATATCGAACGTCCATTAATCAATTCTAGCAATGATCGCTTAAAGCGATTAATAACTTCATTTCTTAAGTAGTACCACTCGACCTTATTATTGTACTTGAGCTAACTCAACTGCGGGGTTTAGTACAATAAACCTTTTGAGCTCCTTAAGGGGCGTCATCATCCTAGCGGATACGGTGACTCGTCTGAGATAACTAGCGTGACATCTGATCGCCACCACCCAAGATGTGGAGAATCTTGGGTTAGAACATATAACCTCACTCATAACAAGTCGAAGTGATGGTCGAGAACTCATACTCACCTAATACCTTATCGAGGTTTAGATCATCGTAAGTCACCGAGATCTTGGTTCTTCACGACGGTCGGAAAGAAGAACTCATCTCACTGTGATCCTTCAATACGTCGAGGGCGTACCGGCATAGACAAGCAACTAAGTCAAGTCACTTCTTATCTATCTGCGGCCTAAACCGACAACTCGTCCTTAAGTCGTCTCGGTTGTGAAACTTTTATATCTCATTAAAGCGACCAATCATACGAGACTTACGTGATCTTCTACACCTTGTATGATCTAACATATATGAGATAAGGGACACGAGATATATGCAATCAAGTATTGAATCGGATAGGAGATTGTAATAGTGGTAATAGGAAACATTGTATACAAGCTCAACCAAAGCGCTTTCGAGATACAAACCAACAATCTCCCACTTATACTAAAGCAAACTTTTAGTATCAATGTGTCTTTCTACTAGATATTACAAACAACCATCACTTTCTTCTCCCACTTATACAAAAGTTTCCTTTCTAAGTGGGTGCCATCAAGCATAATCGAGTCCTCTAACGTGTCCATCGTAGACTTTTGCGGCGAGCTCTTTGTGAATGGATCCTCTAGATTTTCCGTCGTATCAATCTTTTCAATCAAGACGTCACCTCGTCTAACGATTTCTCGTATGACATGGTACTTTCTCTCTATGTGTTTGGTCGCCTTGTGGGTCCGTGGTTCCTTCGAGTTTGCATCTTTGCACGAGTTATCACGATGAAACTATGATACTCTTGGGCAAACCGGTACCACATCTAGATCCATGAGGTGGTTCTTGAACCATCTGACCTCCTTAGAAGCCTCCAGGCGGCAACATATTCGCTTCCATGGTAGAGTCCGCAATGCATCATTGCTTTGCACTCACTTGAGGATCTGGCTCCACCTCCCAAGGTAAACACATAGCCCGAGGTTGACTTTTTCTCATCACGGTCGGCTTGGAAATCCAGTGCAGTATAACCCAAAGGCATTAGACTATCTCGCATGGTAAACTAGCCTATAATCTCGAGTCCTTTTCGGTGCTTGAGTATATGCTTATTGCGATCAATGAGCTTGTCGAGGTTAGGCGATATCTAGCTACTATACTACCGCATAGCGGATATCGAACCTCGTGCATAGCATTGCGTACATGAGACTTCCTACGGCGAGCGTAAGAACTTGTCTCATTTCCTCTATCTCGCTGCAAATCATGGGTGGCTGCGTTTTGAATAAAGGCGCCATATGCGAAGGTAGCAATCCTTTCTTGGCGGTGCGCATACTAAAACGAGTAATCACGATATCGATGTAAGGCGCCCGAGATAAGCTCAACATTTTCTTCTTGCGATCTCGGTAAACCTTGATCCCAAGAATGTACGCTGCATCTCCTAAGTCTTTCATTTGAAAGCGATCGGATAGCCAACTCTTTCGATCGATAGCGACTTCACGTTGTTGCCGACTAGAAGGATGTCATCTACATAAAGTGCAAGAAATACCACATCACCGTTGACATCTAACCGATACACACAACTCTCGCTAGGCAACTGGGTAAATCCATGGGACTTTACTACCTCGTCAAAGCGTAAGTTCCATGATCGGGAGGCTCGCTTAAGTCCATAAATGGACTTCTTAAGCTTCCATACTAGATGCTCTTCACCCTTTACCACATAACCTTGAGGTTCTTTGCATATAGATGTCTCTACCTTCCTCAAGGTAACCGTAGAAAAGCGGTTTTAACATCCATTTGCCAAACCTCTAGGTTCAGTGGGCTGCTATGGCGAAGAATTACGATGGACTTGAGCATTGCTACTGGGAGAAAAGGTCTCATCAAAATCGATGCCCTCAATGAGTGTACCCTTTCACCACAAGCACGGCTTTAAAAGCGAAACCTCTCCATCGGAATCTCTTCCTCTTGTATATCCACTTACTACCTATGGCTTCCTTGCCATCGGTAGAGTGTCTTTCATATACATCCATAGCCGTTATGGACTCCATTTCTAAGTCCATAGCGGTGTGCCATGATCTTGCATCAATATCTTGTATTGCCTCCTTGTATGTCCATGGGTCGATTATTGCATGTTAAATGCTGGGACTAAATCCAAGATTCACCCACGAACATAAATCGCTCGGGTTGACGAACAACCCTCCCACTACGACGAGGTTCTCTGAGCACAATGGCAGCGGTGGGTGCAGATACTTGTGGTTCTCTAACTTGCACAACTTGCTGTGTAGGTACCACTTATGCGGTCGGTATCTCCCGTGAACTCGACCCACTTCAATTTCTTGAAGTATCGGTGTCGATCCTCCCACTGACTCGACATCTCGTACCTTTGGCCTAATCGGTGGTGGAATACGATCATCTTCTAATTCTTGAAGAATGATTTCAACTTTGGACTTATGATTTTCATATAATCCTCTTCTAAGAATCGGGCATTAGTCTAATAATGACCTTCGATCCTTAGGACTATAGAATAAACCACCTTCGTTCCTCTAGGATAGCGATAAGCGACCTTGCGTCGGATCTAGCCTCCAACTTGTCGACTTTCTTGTTCAAAGACGTGTCTTTCGCCCATATCTTTATGTGGCTTAAAGCGGGCTTGCGCCCAAACCACAACTCGAAAGGGTCTTTTCGACTAACTTGGGCGGTACTAGATTTAGCAAGTATCTGCCGTCTCTAAGGCATATCCCAGAACAAAATAGGCAATGTAGCATAACTCATCATAGATCTAACCATTTCCAAAAGAGTCCCATTTCTTCGCTCGACACACCATTTTCTTTGTGGTGTGCCGGTGAAATCTTGTTGGGATGTAATCCCACACTTCACTAGATAGTCCATAAACTTCGTTCTTGAGGTATTCGCCACATGATCGTAACGCGATGACTTGATACTTTACCTAGCCGTCTCCCTTCGCCTTAAACTCTTTGAATTTCTCAAGCATTCGGACTTGCGGTGAAGCGGTATATGTATCCGCACTTGAGTGTCGTCGATGAAAGTGACAAAATACCGTACCTCCACGAGCTTGTGTGGACATCGGTCCACATAGGTCGAATGGACTAACTCAACATTTCTTTGGCTCTATAACCCTTCGCTTTGAAGGGTGCAGTCGACATCTTCCTTCTATACGAGGATTAGCAGGTGGGAGCAGAGTAACCGTGAGATTCCCCAACGCTCCATTCTTAGCGGTCTTTGGATCCTATTTAGATTGATGTGACCTAATCTAAGATGCTGAGAGAAAAGTAGAGTCATCTTCTAAGAAAACTTTCTCTTTTAGGGTTTGATGAAGATGCGACATAGTTATAGGTATTATGTTTTGCGAGAAATAGTATAAAGCGAATTATATAAGGTGCCAACACGGATAACCGTCATTTCTTATGATAGAAACACCACTATCAAAAATAACGAGAATATCCATGAGTAAATAATTTGAAAGCAGAAACAAGGTTCATGAAAATTCGGCACATATAAAACGTCTTTCAAAACTAAAGCTGTTGTCCCAAAACATAAAGAAACATCTCCAGCGCAGCGACTTGACTTTGCGCGTTGCCCATGGAGATCGTTATCTCGCCATCAAACGACTCCTTGTCGCAGGAACCCCGCAAGGTGTAACAAACATGATCGATTGCGCAGTATCTACTACCCGAGAATGGGTAGAACAAGTCGCTAAACATGTTTCCGTCACTAAAGTAAAGCGTACCTTGAGCATGAGCATAGGGCACTTGGCCTTCAATGCCCAGTCTTACCGCACTTGAAGCACTTGCCGCCTCTCCTTTGGCTTCTTGAGCCTCGGTGGCAACCATGTTCTTGCTCCCATTACTCCCACTATTTCCTTGCCTCTACCGTCTTTGGTACCCCTTTTCTATTTCCATTTTGCGATGAAAATTTTGGGCCCTTAGATGTGCTAGCAAGAGCATGTGCTCCTTTTCCATAACTCCTTCCGCGTGAACGAGATCATTAAACAGCGACTAAGTGTAAACTCGGTCTTGCTCATGATCGCATTCACGCCGAAAGTTCTCAAAAGACTTGGGCGGTGTATTGAGGATGATATCGACCTTGGCTTCGCCGTCAATACCTCCTCCCAAGCGATCAAGACTATCCATGAGATGAGTCGTGTGGGAGACATGTTCATGGACGAACTTCCTTCTTCCATCTTACACGCCAAGATTTCTCTCATTGTGTGGGCGGATTGTCCGATCCGATCGCCCAAACTTACTCGAGACTTGACCAAATATCGATCGCGTCTACCATCGGTCGATCTTTGCATGCAAAGCCTTTGGACATCGTAGTCATCATATAGCATTTAGCCATATTGTTTGACTTATTCCAAAGTCTTGACTCTCGCTTTCATTAGTCGACGCGTCGATGAGGGCATCGGGTTTAGGAGTAGTGAGAACAAACATGTGTTATTCAATGATAAGAACATATTCCATGTTTCGTTTCCACTCGATAAAATTTGGACCGGATAACGGTTTTGTGCGAGCATATTGATAATCGGCGTAAGAGACATATACGAAGCGATAATGTAAAACACATAAGCATCGATCGCAAATAATTAGTAACAATAATATTGTAACCTTTTGATAAAACAATATTAATTGAAACCTCCAATCGCCCGAGGAATCCCACATACAAGCCACGCGTGTGGGCGTTTACACATGAACCCTCGACGGACTAAAATATACCTTTTAGTCGTTTAATTTCAATCCATGTCAACTTATCCTTATGATAAATGAAATTAATGATTGGACCTTACTAGACCACATCACTATCGCGAAGGGACTTGGCGGAAGTTGTACTTGAGGTGATGTCTAAGCAATGACCACAATTTTAACGTGAAGATGAATTCTTAGGCGGTATACTCACCGGACCATACGCTTCCAATTCAAATTCTTTTGTTATCTCATTTTATATCTATCTCTAGATAACTTATGAAAATCGCACATGCTGAACCCGCAGCGTGTGGGCGTTTACATGAAACTCCCACTTCTCAATAGATTTAAAATGTTTCATTTAGAAATCTCGTCTAACAAACTTATGATAAGCAGTGCAAGCAAGCCACGCGTGTGGACGTTTACTCACAGTGCGTCTCACTTTGTTTAGAGATCAAAAAGTGGAGGTCTTGACATTTTAATTTGAAAAATTAATTTGTCGGGTTGCTTGCTTAGTCTTTTTTATTCAAAAGGTTTGTCCATGCAGATCACGTAATCTAGCATGCTTTTCTATAGAACTCGACATGTAAAACATGCTCATGAAATTCTAAAATATGCTTGATAAACGCGATAAACCTAGCATGCTTACTATGCGCGTCGATTCGTAAAACACTTAAAGGTTTGTCAGCGTAATATAAACATACATAGCATGCTCTTGCACAATTTAAACATCCACGACATGCATATGAGCGATAAAATAAAATAAAGCGTTCATCGCGGTGATCGTGAAACACTGCACATTTAAATCTAATCTATTACATAGATTTACAAAGTGCAATTAAACTTGGCAGGCCTCGCGTGCACGCACGGACGGATTCAACAAATGGGCCTCGCGTGCGGGCGCGGACCGGAAAATCTGGAAAAGCGGGTGCGGGCGGGTCATTGTCAATGTCTTTGGGCAGCGCTGAGGGCGAGGCCCGCCAGCGCCCCACCTTGTCGATCGCGTGCTTGCGTGTCCCGCGCGGAGCTACCTCGCGGTCGCTAAAGCGACCGCGACCGGCAGCGAACGCGCGGCCACCCGGCGCGAGCGTCTGCCGAGAGGCGTCGTCGCCCGGCGAAACTTCGCGATCCGCGATACGCTCGCATGGCCGGGTTTCGCGCAGCAGCGCGCGCCGTCGCCCGCTAGCTTCGCCGCGGCCGCGACCTCGGGGTAATCCTAGAGACCATGAGCTCGCTCGCTAAGCGCCGAGGATCTCGGCGAGCGCCCGCCCGTCGCCCGCAGCCCTCGCGATCGCCCCGCGACCGCGAGACTCGCTCATGAAACCACCGGATGACGGTAGAGAGACTTGTTTTCCGTCGTTTCGTTCTTGGTTCTTTCGTCTTCGTTCTTCTTTTACGGATAAGATTTACATAATAAATCTAATCTAACCACGGATTTTCTCGTGGTGTAAAACAAAACCAACAAAAACAATAAGCGAGCCACGATGAGCAGCGGATCACAATTATTAAAGCGCGTAATAATCAAGCGTGAATTAATCCAGCGAGCGAGATTACGATCCCGGGCTCGATACCAGTGTAGGGAAGCGTATGTTAACCTCGCCCGAGGATCCGTCTTGGGTGTTTAATTCACCATACATTGATTATAAACCTAGCATGCATCTATATAATTAAATCGCAACACGTAGGGGTTTTCCGTGTTTACCTTTGGATACGAAGAGGTCGATGGAGCGAGATGAGCGGATCGAGCGGATCGGACTCGTGCTTTGACCTTACGGGTCGTATCCGGTTGCCCAATCTCAGCGTCGGTGAGGGCGATCTATGGAGAATACTACAAGAAATCACCCTAAACCACAGGCAAATTTTGAGATTCTCTCTTATGGGTGGACTAAAATTTGCTCTCAATCTTAAGCATTAGCTTTAGACATTATCTCGTACCTTATATTTATAATGCACTACCTTAATCCCATATGGAAACTACCATAATCCTATATGGAAATTACCATAATCTATATGGAAAAATACCATAATCTTAGGATTATTTCCATACTCTCGAGGATTATTTCCATACTCTCGGGATTATTACCATAATTTTATATGGAAAGGATCTATGCATATACCATAAATATAATAATATCCTTGTGGGATAAAGAGAATAAAATCTTTCCTTTGAGGAAGCGGTGGGGCGCGATTTCTTCCGAGAGCAATGGGCTGGATGGGCCGACCAGGGATCAAATCTGAGGAATAAAGATGGGCCTCAAATAAATTAATTATCTTATGTTGACCCGAACATAAATTAATTTATAAACATTCGATCATGCCACTAGAAAGAATGTTGACTTACCCTTTATTACGAAGTTGAGTCGGGCTTGCACTTAGACATTCTGAATCCCGTATTTAAGATATCGAGCGTCCGTTAATCAATTCTAGCAATCATTGCTTAAAGCGATTAATAACTTCATTTCCTTAAGTAGTACCACTCAACCTTATTATTGTGCTTGAGCTAACTCAACTGCGGGGTTTAGTACAATAAACCTTTTGAGCTCCTTAAGGGACGTCATCATCCTAAATGGATACGGTGACTCGTCTGGATAACTAGCGTGACATACAAGATCGCCACCACCCAGATGTGGAGAATCTTGGGTTAGAACATATAACCTCACTCATAACAAGTCAAAGTGATGGTCGAGAACTCGTACTCACCTAATACCTTATCGAGGTTTAGATCATCGTAAGTCACCGAGATCTTGGTTCTTCACGACGGTCGGAAAGAAGAACTCATCTCATTGTGATCCTTGATACGTGCGAGGCGTACCGGCATAGACAAGCAACTAAGTCAGTCACTTCTTATCTATCTGCTGACTAAACCGACAACTCGTCCTTAAGTCGTCTCGGTGTGAAACTTTTATATCTCATTAAGCGACCAATCATACGGACTTACGTGATCTTCTACACTTTGTATGATCTAACATATATGAGATAAGGGGACACGGATATATGCAATCAAGTATTGAATCGGATAGGAGATTGTAATAGTGGTAATAGGAAACATTGTATACAAGCTCAACCAAAGCTGCTTCGATATCAAATCCAACATCTTATTCTTGGGAGACCGTTCTAGCTACCGACGAGCAGCGATAGGCGTGTAAGATGGAGATCTCACATTCGGGGTCAACAATGAGGAGATGAAAATCTCTATTTATGATGCAATGAAGCGACTGAAGAAGAAGATGGAAGGCGTCGGGTTATAGAGCGGTATGTCGCCCGCTCAATTTCAATCGTCGATCGGTGGAGTTTACATCTAAAACTCGATTTTCTCATTCTCATACCTCGATGGCGTGTGATGAGATCTTAGAGTATCTTGAGTCCATCGATGAAGTCGAGGCCCCCCAGGAGTCGGTGCCTTATTTAGGCGTGAGAAAGCGATTGGAGGAGAGGATGGCGTGGTGGCGAAGAAATATGCCACGTCGAGTTGGAGTGAAGGAGCTGCGGACCACCTTGATTATGCCTTTTAGGCGGCGATGAGGCGTGCCAGTTATAGTATCTTGGCTTTGATAGATGAGGAGTCACGAAGCGATGGTTGTCTTTGAAATAATATAATTATGCGATTGGGTGGACTATTTACGATATCGAAATTGACCCGATTTGCATACACCGGATTACATTGGAGAATGAGTATAAGCGAAGGTGAAACCTCAGCGCCGCTGAATCCGGCAATCTGAAGGTCGTGAGAAAGGAAGTGTTGAAGCTATTAGGCGGGCATGATCTATGCTATATCCAGACGGTGAGTGGGTTAGCCCAACTCAGTGGTATCGAAAGGGGTATCATCTTGATCGAGATGAGGCGAACAAGCTGTGGCAACAAGGCTCGTGATGGGATGTCGGTATGCATTGACTATCGTGCTACGAGCGCAGCCATAAGGAAGGACCATTTCCCTTTCCTTCATTGATCGGATATTGGACGGATGGCGGGGAGCGAGTTCTATTATTTTCTAGATGGATATTGAGGTACAATCAGATTACCATCGCACGAAGATCGGCCTGAGGCGGCGTTCACGTGCCCTTATGGGTTTTGCTTATAGAAGAATGCCGTTTAGATTGTGCGATGCTCGACCACGTTCAAAGATGCATGATGTCCATCTTCCATGGGTTGATTGAAAATATTATGGAAGTTTTCATGGGCGACTTTTCGATGTTTGGTTCTTCGTTCGACCATTGTCTCCACAATCTATCCCAAGTGCTACAAGATGTGAGGAGACGAATCTTGTTCTCAATTGGGAGAAGTGCCATTTCATGGTAAAGGAAGGTGTGGTGCTCGGCCACAAAGTCTCGGCAAAAGGTTTGGAAGTGGATTGAGCAAAGATAGTAGCAATCGAGAAACTACCTCATCCCACAAATGTCAATTCCGTGAGGAGTTTTCTCGGTCATGCGGGCTTCTATAGAAGATTCATCAATGACTTTTCTGCAATCACGAAGCCACTGTGTGGACTGCTCGAGAAAGATACGAAGTTCATGTACACGAGTGAGTGTTTGGGGACGTTTGAGAAATTGAAGCTAGCCCTGATATCGATCCCAATTTTGGTATCACCAGATTGGAGTCAACCATTCGAGCTTATGTGCGATGCGGTGATTGGGCGATGGGGCGTGTTAGAGGCGAAGCGAGACAAGCTTTTTCGAGTAATCTATTATGCAAGTAAGACGCTCGACTCAGCTCAAATGAACTACACCACCACCGAGAATGAATTACTTGTTGTGGTCTATGCTTTTGATAAGTTTAGACCTTATTTGGTGGGCACCCACATTATTGTCCACACCGACCATGCCGTCGTTCGTCACACATTCAACAAGAAAGACTCGGCGAGATTGGTGAGATGGATTCTCCTTCTTCAAGAGTTCGACATGGAGATCAAAGAGCGAAAAGGTTGCGAGAATGTGGTTGCGAGACCACTTATCGAGATTAGAAAAGCTGTCGAAGGAAGATCGAGAATTGGGATCGAGAGAACTTCCCAGACGAGCACATATTGAGCATCACTGATCACACACCATGGTACGCCGATTTTCGTGAATTTCTTGGTGATTGGAGTTCTACCTCCATCGTGCAGTCCTCATCAGAAAAAGAAGTTTCTCCACGATGTCAAGTTCTATTATTGGGATGATCCCCATCTCTACCGTCGATGTGCCGATGGTTTGATACATCGTTGTGTTCCCCAAGAAGAATGGGAGAACATAATCCACGGGTGCCATAGTTCTTTAAATGGAGGATATTTTGCGGCCAAGATGGCGGCAAGGTTTGCCAAAGTGGATTCTATTGCCCGATCTTGAGGTTGCCAATCTTTTATCAAGAGTTGTGACCATTGTCGAAAAATGGGAAGCGTCACTAAGAAAGGCGAGATGCCGAGAAGACCATCATGGAATTGGAACTATTTGGCGTATGGGTGATAAGCGCATTTACGTTTATAGTTGATATTTGAAGATGAGTTTAGCTCGTTTAATGTGCGTTTATGTATCGATTCTTAATGTTTTATCTATTTCTAGAAAATCTGCTCTTGGGTGTTCCTTTGACGTTTTGTAGGTTTATATGTTGATAATCGAAGCAAGGAGCGACGCGCGAAAATGTCTGATCTGCCGTGATTCTAGCGACCGACTGGCGGTCGCTAGGCTGGCCGCTAGGAAGGCACGCGTGAGAACCCAGTGAGCGCGACCGCAACCTCGTGCTGCGGCGAAGCCTAGCGAGAACTCGGCGGGCGATTTCGCGACCGGTGCGGAATTGCTAGCGACCGCTAGCCGGTCGCGGTACCGTGCTGCGCGAGGAGGACCATGGCGAAGAAGCGTCTTGTGAGGAGATGGCTCATGGTCGAGCTAGCGACCATGAGAAGCGATCGCGCAGTATAGAGGCGCAAATGGGGTTTCCACCCTTTTCTATAAATAGGCGAGAGCCCTTGCGCCTCAACAGACCATATCGCCCGAGCTCGTTTTCTTAAGTTTTCCTCGGTTTTCTGACTTTTTGTCTTTAGTCTTCATTTAGTTTAATTCTAGTATTGTTTTCCGTTGTTCTAGTATTAGTTTATCGTTTCGTTATCGATCGGACGTTTTGTCCGATCGTTTTCCGTTGTTTTCCGTTCGTTCGCTTGGGATTGGATTGAAGACCAACCATTGTTCATCAACGCTTCCTACGGGTTTTATATATTTAATTTCCGTTTTATGGTTAAATCGTATTTCATTCCGTTTATTATGTCGGCTAGTTTTCCGTTCTAATCTAGGGTTTGCATGATTCGATCCATATGTTGTGATTCCTGCTATTGTTATTTACCTTCCGGGCATTGATTCATGATTCATGGTGCTTATTAATATGTGTTGATTTACGATCAATCTTGATGCATATCTAGTTGCCGATTAATAGCGTAATTGTATTAATTGTCGATCGATCTTGAATGCATGATCTGAATAAGCGCTTGAGTCGTGGCGAGATAGGACATTCGTAGGAAGCATATTCTTAGTGATCCTTTTGGGTTGCTTATTTTCCTCTAGAGGCGTAAGCGTGATAGGAAAATTAGTAATCAGCTACCCATAATTATAAATAGCGAAGTTGTTGGTTATATATGTGATCTTAGTCTTGTTTGGATTAAAATGGTTAATAATAAGCAGGATAAACATCGTTGTGGATAGGATTGGTGCATCCCTGGGTTAGTCTCTCTTCATAGTTATCTTAGTGATTTTATTGCTTTATTTATATTTACGCTTGGTTACCTTTGCTTTGGATTAAATTCAAGCCCCTAAACTATCACCCAAATTACGTGCTTGGATAATGATGAATTGACGTTGAGCTAGCTTCTATGTTTTCGTGATACAATCTCGTGGATCGATGCTTTGCACCACATACTTACACTTTTACGTGTGAAAAGGAGATCAAATTTTGGCGCGTTCGGGGAGTTATTAAGATCACATAGGAATAATTTGACGATTTGGATTTATTAATTCAAGTTATATATATTATATTATATTTATTTATTTTATCGGTGCTAAATTCTCTCTTTTCTCAGGTAGTTTATGCGTACAAGATCTCAGGGACCTCCTGAAATATTATTAGATCCCGAGATCGAAAGTTCTCAAAGGAGAAGAGGACGAGAAAGAGGCAGGCTGCAATGGCGGCCAATCCACGAGCAGGGGCATTCCTCCCGAGCAAGTTGCCGCATGCTAGGTGACTTTGCGAGAGATGCGTCGGATGGCGAATATGGGAATCATTCTCCTGCTCCGGAGGAAAGACCTACGAATCACATGTACCGACATCCCACCGAGCAGTTCAAGGAGGCGGTTGGGGCCCGCATAGATGCTGAACAATTTCAAGCTCAAACCGCCCCGATCGGTATGGTCGAGGAGGCGGTTTGGGGAGAGTCACGGAAGACCGAATGCGCATCTCAAAACTTTTCTCGATATTTGTGACACCATCAAAGCAGAATGGGGTGCCACAAGACACGATCCGGATCGCATATTCGAACTCTCATTGCTGTGACCCAGCGAAAGATTGGTTGAAGTTTGGACCGGTGGCATCGACACTTGGGGAAACTTTGCGAAGTTTCTTTGAAATACTTTCCGCCGTGGCCAGAAGATCATCGCGAAATCTCATTTTGCCAAAACCACGACGAATCATTATTCGAGGCATGGGAGAGATTCAGAGGTCTATTGAGACGATGTCCACAACATGGGTTCTCAAGGAGCAACAAATCATCTGATTCTACGGTGGGTGACATGGCGAGACGAGGAGCATGGTGGATGCATCGGCGGGGGCTACTTATTGAACCGACCGATGGGCAGGCAAGTCGTATTGTAGAAGAGATGGTACGCCAACTGACTATCAATGGCCAACGGAGAGAACGCCATCGTTTAAAGCATTGCTTGTTGAGAGTGATTCAAAATATGGCGATCTCATGAAGAAGTTCACTCTTTTGAAGAGTCGATTGAGACGAGAACGTCGACCACATCAATCGGAGGAATCATTGAATTTCCAACAACCTTGGTGAGCTTCAATGTTGAATTCGATTCAAGAGCCGAGGAAGCCAAGTCTCGAAGACATGATGCAACAGTTGGTTGTAAGCAACCAACAATTGGCAACGAATCGAATTCGTTCATAAGCAACACCGGCGAAAGATAAATCATTTGGAGTCCTTGTGGCGGCTATGGGGAAGCATATGAAGATGTTGGAAAATCAAATTGGTCAAATAGCCCGTACAAGTGAATGCACTACAAAAGGCGGGTCAATTCCAGTAATGTCGGAGGTGAACCCTAAGAATCGGTGCCGCCATTCGGACGAGTGGGCGAGCCTACCAGAGCCCCTACAGGGAAGAGCAAGAAAGCATACAGCAAGAACTTCGCGACCGAGCTCGCGACCATGAGCCCGATCGTGAACCATCGAAAATTATCCACGAAGCCCGTGACCGGCCGCCCACGCGCCCGACCGCGAGCCATCGAGTATCGGCGCGGTTGTTCGCGGCGACCAGGCTCGCAAGCCAGCCCATGAGCAATCAAGTCGCGCGTGCGGTAGAAATCAGCGTCTGACTCGCGCCGCAAGCTTCGCCGCGAACACGGAGATCGGCGCGCAATGATTCCTCGCGACCTTCCAGTGATCGCGAGGTCGACCATGAGCAACCCGAAGCAAATCCTCGCATGTACCTCCTCCGGTCCGTTTAAGTCGACTTGTCAAGTCGAAATATGACGAGGAGTTTGCTCGTTTCAAAGAGGTTTTCAAAAGTTGAGATAAATTTTCCTCTCTTTGAAGCTACTGCGAAACATCTTAGAACTACATGAAATTTTTAAAGGCAGCTTGCAAACAAGAAGAAACTTGGGAAATTTGAGAAAATTTCCTATCCAAAATGCGATGCCGTCTTGCAAAGAAGCTCCTCGAAGAAAAAGGATCCCGGCGGTTTCACGTTAGAGTGCGAGATCGCGAGCGAGACTTTTCCAAATGTTTTGTACGACTTGGGGCGAGCATCAATCTCGAGGCCATTGAGCGTTTTCAACGGCTACACTAGGAAAGATGAAGCCGGCGAAGATTTCACGATGATGGCTGATCGGTCGATCGCATATCCAAAAGGTATCGTCGAAGGCGTGTTGGTAAATTGAGATTTTGTTTTCCCGCCGACTTTGTTATTTTAGATATTCCGAATTCAAACAACAACCGCTAATCCTAGGAAGACCTTTTCTAGCAACTCGGTCGTGCGTTGATTGATGTGCGGGAAGGCGATCTCACGTTTCGTGTTAGCGATGAGGAGCTCAAGATTTCCATATCTGACGCCATCAAGCAACACGGCGTTGGAAAGCGGAAGATTCTTTGCTCGATCATGACTGCTGCCGCGCACATCTCGCGTCTAGAGGGTACTCGACCGTCGAGGAAGCTGCGAGAAGGAAGAAGTGGACTCGGCATGGAACTCGGCGTATCATTCAGTTTGGGGGCCACTTCCATAGTCGGTGGTGGAGATCGTAAATGCTAAGTTTAGGAGGATCCACGAGTTGAGAAGGATTTCTGTTGCCACAAAAGCGCCGGATTGACAAGGTTAGTGATGGTCTAGCTAAAGGCGTTAAAGTAAGCACTTGTTGGGAGGTAACCCAGCGTTTTCTTTATTTTGTTTTCGTGTTTTGTCGTGTCTTTCGTTTGTGTTGCTTTTTGTCGTGTTTACATTTTTCTTTTCGTTTTAGGTATGCATCGATCAACGAGTTAAGTGAAGTGTGTTAATCCATGTGGCGATGGCGATAGAAAATTTTGTGAAATTTAATGATAGTGCACATGATATGTTAGAAAATGGCGCATGAATGACGTGAGATGGCTTAGGCTTGTTGTTTTCACCATTTGCTTAACCCGTGAGACTTGAGCTTCTTGTATAAACATCTTGATCTGATTTCTTTTAATTGTGTGATATCATGCATGTGATTATCTTCTAGAACTTGTCGTTCTTACGTGTCGAGGCTGCAATATGTGGTTCAATTTGGAAAGGATAAAGGCCGTCTTTGTTAACCACATATTTACCCAAACACTAACCCGATGTTATATACCATTTGTCGCCTTCTTTGAGCCTTTATTAGACTTTTCTTTCGATTAACCGGATGATAGGAGGTGAGGATGGATATGGGAATCAAAGGGTGAAATTTTGATGTAAGTTATGGCGAGAAAAGTTTCTTGTAGAAAAATACATCGTGGTGAAGAATAGTACCTTTGTTGTGAAAGTAAAACCTATAAGCTCTAGAAAAGAAAAAAAAAAAAGTTAAGTTTACTATGAGTGTTGAGCATAAAGGGTCTTTAATCAAAGTATAGGTACCTACGTGGCATTAAGCGTTGATTTAGCACGTTGGGAGAGAAGAGGAAAATGGACAAAGTCCGTATGTGTCGAAATGTATAAATGATGGTGCTTGAAATATTCTTGAGTCACTTAGCCATATATTATCCTACCTTAACCAATGTGCT
This sequence comes from Salvia rosmarinus, assembly GCA_036937905.1. Taxonomy (NCBI): domain Eukaryota; kingdom Viridiplantae; phylum Streptophyta; class Magnoliopsida; order Lamiales; family Lamiaceae; genus Salvia; species Salvia rosmarinus. Next base: position 12,887,545 of record CM072824.1, on the reverse strand, counting down.
ACATTATAACCTATCAAAAGACCTCTTTGATCCTTATTTGAACACATTTGACGCGGTGGAGATGTTAGAAAGCAATGCAAGCCTATGGTAAGATGTTGCATTGCATTGATCGTTGAGTGTATACCGTCCTTAATTTCTTTATGAGTTTGAGTGTATCCTATATATTTTACGCACATGCCTTTGTGAGGTTGAATTAAATGAGTTTTGCCGTAAATTGTTGTTTGTGTTGAGTGGACTAACGTCGTCATGTGCACTAATGTTTTGGCGTTGATATGTTTCGAGGCTAGAATGGTTATCCTCTTTGCTATGCTCGTTGATCATTCGTTTGTCTTTACATTACATTTTTGTTTGAGGACAAACAATGCTTTAAGTTTGGGGTTTGATAAGCGCGCATTTTACGTTTATAGTTGATATTTGAAGATGAGTTTAGCTTTCGTTTAATGTGCGTTTATGTATCGATTCTTAATGTTTTATCTATTTCTAGAAAATACTTCTCTTGGGTGTTCCTTTGACGTTTTGTAGGTTTATATTTTGATAATCGAAGCAAGGAGCGACGCACGAGAAAGTAATACAATCTGCCGTGATTCTAGCGACCAGCCTAGCGGTCGCTAGGCTGGCCGCTAAAGGCTGCGTGAGAACCCAGTGAGCGCGACCGCAACCTCGTGCCGCGGCGAAGCTGGCCGAGAACTCGGCGGACGATTCTCGCGACCGATGCGGTGCTGCTAGCGACCGCTAGCCCGATCGCGGTACCATCTGGCGCAGAGGAGGACCGCGGCGAAGAAGAAGCGCTGGGAGATGGCTCATGGTCGAGCTAGCGACCAGCGAAGCGATCGCGGCGGCGCAGCAGAGGCGCAAATTGGGGTTTCCACCCTTTTCTATAAATAGGGCAAGAGCCCTTGCGCCCCCAACAGACCATATACGCCCCATAGCTCGTTTTTCTTAAGTTTTCCTCAGTTTTTACAGCTTTTTTTCTTTAGTCTTCATTTAGTTTAATTCTAGTATTGTTTTTCCGTTGTTCTAGTATTAGTTTATCGTTTCGTTATCGATCGGAACGTTTTGTCCGATCGTTTTCCGTTGTTTTTCGTTCGATTCGCTTGGGATTGGATTCAAGACCAACCATTGTTCATCAACGCTTCCCTACGGGTTTTATATATTTAATTTCCGTTTTATGGTTAAATCGTATTTCATTCCGTTTATTATGTAAAGCTAGTTTTCCGTTCTAATCACAGGGTTTGCATGATTTGATCTATATGTTGTGATTCTGCTATTGTTATTTACCTTCCGGGCATTGATTCATGATTCATGGTGCTTATTAATATGTGTTGATTTACGATCAATCTTGATGCATATCTAGTTGCCGATTAATGGCGTAATTGTATTAATTGTCAATCGATCTTGAATGCATGATACGAATAAGCGCTCGAGTCGTGGCGAGATAGGACATTCGTAGGAAGCATATTCTTAGTGATCCTTTTGGGTTGCTTATTTTCCTCTAGAGGCGAAGCGTGATAGGGAAAATTAGTAATCAGCTGCCGCAATTATAAATGGCGAAGTTGTTGGTTATATATGTGATCTTAGTCTTATCGGATTAAAATGGTTAATAATAAGCGGGATAAACATCGTTGTGGATAGGATTGGTGCATCCCTAGGGTTAGTCTCTCTTCATAGTTATCTTAGTGATTTTATTGCTTTATTTATATTTACGCTTGGTTACCTTTGCTTTGGATTAAATTCGAAGCCCTAAACTATCACCCAAATTACGTGCTTGGATAATGATGAATTGTCGTTGAGCTAGCTTCTATGTTTTGTGATACAATCTCTATGGATCGATACTTAACACCATATACTTACACTTTTACGTGTGAAAAGGAGGCGATCAATGGGATCGACTTTATGGGTCCGTTTCCATGTCTTGTGGTTACACGTACATCTTACTCATTGTGGAGTATGTTTCCGATGGGTGAGGCGATTCCCGACCATGAACAACTCAGGTGGTGATCAAGTTTCTCACAAGAATATTCTAACTCGATTTGGAGTACAAGGCGTTGATCAGCGATGGAGGTCGCGTTTCAATAATAAGTGGCTAGCGATGTCCTAGCTAAGTATGGCGTGAAGCATAGAGTCATCTCCCATATCATCCACAAGCAAATGGGCAAGTTGAGCTCGCCAACCGAGAGATAAAGCGATTTTGGAGAAATCGGTTGTCGATAGGAAAGATTGGGCCAAGCAATTGGATGATGCTCTTTGGGCCTCACCGGATGCCTACAAAGCTCTGTCGGGCTATCTCCATATCAAATGGTATTTGGTAAATCTTGCCATTTACAGGTTGAATTGGAACACAAAGCTTATTGGGCCACGAGGAGAATCAACATAGATTTCAAGGAGGCCGGTATGATGAGGCGAACAATTGTTGGAGCTTGATGAATGGAGGAGCGAAGCTTTTGAAAATTCACGGATATCTGAGGAAAGAGCTCGGAAATTCCATGATCTTCACATTCGTCCCAAAGTTTGCTCCGGTGATGAGGTTTTACTTTACAATGCTAGACTCAGTCTCTTCCCGGAAAGCTTAAGTTAAGATGGTCGGGTCAGATACCGTTACGTGCACATGCCAATGGAAGCTATGAATTACTAGACTCGGTGGTAACATTTTCAAGGTGAGCGGCCAATACCTTAAGTCTACTTCAAGTCACACTTGACCGAGAAGTCAGGTGACCAAGCTCAGCGAACCATGATGAGAGGTAACGTCGAGCTAGCAATGAAAACTCTAGCAATCGGTTGGGAGGTAACAAGTTTTACATGCTTTATGTTTTGTCGTTTTGTTTTTGTTTGTTTTTCTTTGTTTATGTCGTGTCTCGTTGGTCTTTGTTAAGTCCCAAGGTGTTTAATGGCTTTATATATATATATATATATATAAAGCAAGCCTACCTAGCGACCACCCTCGCGACCGCGAGGGGTGGCCGCGAGAAATCGGGCAGTAGCTATTGCGTTGAACGTCCACGCTTAGCGACCGAGCTCGCGACCGGGCATGACCCGACCCACGCCCGGACGCAACCCGCGTGTTTTGCCTTTATTTTTAACCCCCTTCCCCCATTTTTGACACACACACACGCACATTGCAGCAATTACACCCTCTCAAAGCACCAAAACACTAGTTCTTCATTTTGCCTGTAATTTCCACATATAATCCACTCAAGGTATGCTACATTTCCTTAATTCTTCATGGGTTTACGTTTTTTAGCATGATTTAAAAGAGTTTTGTCCATTATATCTTCTTGTTGTGGGTTATTGAAGATTTGAGGAACTAGGGCTTCTATTGCTAAATCTACTTAGTGTTTGAGCATGTTTGTTTCAGTGTAAGGTCTATTGATGTTCCTAGATGCATATTATTGGTTTAATTTGCCTACATTGTTGAATTGGGTTGAATTTTTTTGAATAATCCAAAATTTTCTACTGTCACGCGTTCCTCGCGATCGAGCTCGCGACCGCGAGCGTCTGTGCGCGCCTCTGCGTGAGCGTCCTCGCGAGCATCGCTTGCGGGCGTGAGATGAAACCTCGCGACCACCCTTGCGACCGCGAGGTTGGCCGCGAGGCAGATCCAGATTGCCTTTTCATGCATTTTTTAGTGTGTGTGCGTTTTCTCTCCTTTGTTTCACCTTGTTAGATCATATGTTAGTATAGGGGGAGGAATTTTCCTAAGTTCAAGTTCGGGGGAGGAATATATATTGCTATGGGTTGCCGTTTACAATTTACATTCCTCTTTAATAAGTACATGAGCTAACTTTGAAATATCTTTAGGTACATTATGTCGCGTGCATCCGGCCACAAGCGAAAGGGCAAGGAGGTCGCCTCCTCTTCACATGATGAGCCACATGATGCATTCGACCCCGAAACCTTTGGGTGCGATTGCCGACTTCCTCGTCAAGGGATCGGTGGAAGAGATTGGTGCAGCTACGGCACAGACACTCATGATTTATGTGCATAGAGACTTGCCAAGCCATGGAGATAGCCAACGATGTCACGTGGCTAATGAGAGGGCGATGCGTGATACATTATCACGGTCAACTATCTGACATTCAGGATCCTCACTCTGGAATTCCTTTCGATCGTCCGAGTACACAAGACGCAAGGGTCGCCGGACTATATCACATTCCAGATAGACAATGAGCCCAGCCAACTCTCAGTGGATGAGCTGAATGGTATCATCAATGGTAATCCCGAGGGTCAATACATCGGAGATTTAGAGACCTCGTCGCGAGAATGTCGGCCTTTGTTCGTGGACACAACTCTCGGCGGAACCCATCATATACGCCCTCGAGCGAGGCAAGTTCCATACGGAACCCAGCGGTCCGCTACTTTCACCGCCGCTCACCTTCGCATCCATGGCGCAACAATGCCGGCATAGTCCTCTCACGGGACATGAGTCTCTTAATTGGGCTGCGACTCGACAAAGATGCATGCCGGCATGTTCATTGCACAACACTTTCGGATCAAGCGGAGGTTTGGGAACGCAATGATATGCATAGGGGATTCGTTACCCTATTGCCGATTTTTCGGGGTGACGATTAGTGAGAGTCCTATCTCTCAAGATATTTTCTGGACAAGCCACATCGCCTCGTCGTCCGTTCTTGAAGAGACACCAGTTGTTATCTCTCGGGTCGCTATCGACAAGCATGGCGATCTATTTTCCTACCGCCCAACACGGATCTCACGGTTTAAGCGACTTTAGGCCACCTGGTCAATTGGAACTTGAGCTCCGTGTTCACTACGCTGGTTTGGGCTTGAATGTCTGGCGAGATAGAGGAGAAAGGCGGGAGGAGAAAGGCGGGCGGGAGGAGGAAGCCGAGTAGGAAGTGGCACCCGAGGCGGTCGGCATATTGCACCGCCACCCATTCAGGCGACCCCAAAATATATGAGCGCATGGGCGCATAGATGGTCGACTTGACCACATCGACGGCGCCGACATCCATTTTGGCCAAGGCGCAGGCCCAGTCGAGCAACAACAAGCCCTCCTCGCCCAACACCAAGCGCATCAAGAAAACTAACGTCAAATGATGGATATGATGCAGCGATGGGATCAGTGGCGAGGATTCTATCCGCCGCCAGAGTAGCGCGGCATACGAGGTAAGGTCTCTCTCCCAACTACTCTTTTCTGCAAGCCTGATTGCCTCCATTTCACACCTGTCAACAATCAGTTTTGGGGGAGTGGACGAGTTTGGTTGGTTGAGAGTCATGTTTATGTTTTTATGTTTTCTTGTAAAGTTATTATGCTTTGGGGCTTTTTGTCGTGTCTTTGTTTTGTTGTGTCTGTCGATCAACGAGTTAAGTGAAATGTGTTAATCCATGTAGCCAATGATGATAAAAATTTTATGGAAAATATGTTGATAGTGCACATGATGTGTTAGGAAACGACGCATGAATGACTTAAGATTGCTTAGCTTGTTGTTTTTCACCATTTGCTTAAAACCGTGAGGCTTGAGCTTCACTTGTATAAACATCTTGATACAGTTTCTTTTAATTATGTGATATCGTGCATGTAATCATCTTCTAGAACTTGCAGCGTTTCTGTGTCGAGACTGCAATATGTGTTTCGAATATGGAAAGGATAAAACGCCATCTTTGTTAACCACATATTTGCCCATACACTAACCCAATGATATATACCGTTTGTCGCCTTCTTTGAGCCTTTATTTAGACTTTATTTTTACATTAACCGGATGATAGGAGGTGAGGATGGATATGGAAACAAGGGAGTAATTTTGTTTTGATATATTCGGATGGGATAAAAGATGGAGAGTAAAAGAATGGTACCGTGTGAAAAAGAATGGACCTATAAGCTCTAGTACAAAACCAAGAAAAATTTTGTGAAAAAATGTGAGTATAAAGGAATTTCGTTATCAAAGTATAAGGTACCTTATGTGCATAAGCGTTGATTGACATGTTGGAAAGAAAAGGGAAATGGACAAAGTCCATATGTTTTGAATGTATGAATGGAAGTGCTTGGAGTAAAGGTTGAGTCACTTAGCCATATATTATCCTACCTTAACCAATGTGCTTACATTACAACCTATGAAAAGCCCTTTTGATCCAAATTTGAACGCATTTGATGTGGTGGAGATATTAGAAAGCAGCAAGCCTATGGTAAGATTTTGCATTGCATTGATCTTTGAGTGTATACACGTCCTTAATTTCTTTATGAGTTTGAGTGTACACTATATTTTACGCACATGCCGTTGTGAGGATTGAATTGAATGAGATTTTTGCTTTCAATGGTTGTACATATTGTTGAGTTGACTAATGTCGTCATGTGCGCTAATGATTTTGAGCTTTAAGATATTTCTGAGGCTTGATTGTATTAATCACCTTTGCTGACGCTCGTTGATCTTTCGTTGTGTCTCTCTTTCCTTTTTGTTTTGTTTTTGTTTGAGGACAAACAATGCTTTAAGTTTGGGGGGTTTGATAAACGCGCATTTTACACGTTTATTATTGATATTTAAAGATGATTTTAGATCAATAAAGTGCGTTTATGTATTGGATCTCAATGATTTTATATATTTTTGGAAGATACTGCTCTTGGGTTCCTTTTTTAAGATGATAATCGAAGCATGGAATGAAGCACGAGCAAAAGAAGGGCAAAAATAGGGGCTAGCGGCCACCTTCGCGACCGCTAGCCCAGTCGCGAACCAACAATTGGCGCCTGGATGATGTCTTGCGACCGACCTAGCGACCGCTAGGTCGGCCGCGAGGCAAAACCATAAGATGCGACCACGCCACGCGACCGTTAGCCCAGTCGCGAACCAACAATTGGCGCCTGGATGATGTCTCGCGACCGACTTAGCGACCGCTAGGTCGGCCGCGAGGCAAAACCATAAGATGCGACCACGCCACGCGACCGCGAGAAATGCCTCCGAAGAAGAGCCTCTGCCCAATTTCTCACGACCATGGCTAGCGACCGCGAGCCAGGTCGCGAAGCTCACCTAGCGGCCGCAAGTTCGCCATGAAGCCAAAGAAGCAGCGCGAAGATACTAGAGACCGAGCTCTCATTGCGAGCTCTACTGTGAAGCGAAGTGACAGCCCAAAATTAGGGTTTTCACCCTTAGCAAATAAATAGGGCTCCGCCCCCCTCACGCACTCTCTCGCCTCCCAGACCTAAAATACATTATTTTACTCAGTTTTTCATGTTCTTTCATATTTTTACATTCTAGCTTTGATTTGGAACCATCTAGCATTAGTTTTAGCCTTGTTCTACATTAGTTTAACGTATTGTCGACGCTTAGGAACGCTTTTCTCCGAACAATTTCCGTGTTTTTCTGTTTTTCGCTGAGGTTGGGATACGAACCCAACGATTGTTCTTCCGGTGCTACACTACGAGTTTTATCTATATATTTTCTATTCCTATGATTATTTCGCATTTAATTTCGTTTATTATGTTTAGCGAAGTTCCGTTCTAATCCTAGGGTTTGCATGATTCTATCCTAAATGTTGTGATTTCTGCTATTGTTATTTACCTTTCAGGCATTGATTTATGATTCTTGGTGCTTAATTATATGTGTTAATTTCTGATCAATCTTGATGCATATCTAGTTGCCAGTTAATTACTTAACTGTTTTAATTGTCAATCGATCTTGAATGCATGATACGAATAAGTCTTGAGTCTGAGATAGGAACATTCGTAGGAAGTATATTCTTTGTGATCCTTTTGAGTTACTTATTTTCACCTAGAGACGTAATGATAATAGGGAAAATTAGTAATCGATCGCCACAATTATCGTGAATCGAAGTTGTTGGTTACATGTGTGATCTTCCATCTTATGCGGATTAAAATTGGTTAATAGGAAGGGATAAACATCGTTGTGGGTAGGATTAATGCATCCTAGGGTTAGTCTTTCTCTTGTTATCTCTTTGAGTTTTATTGCTTTAGTTTATTTTCAAGTTGCTACCTTTGCTTTGGATTTAATATCCAAGCCCAAAACCTTCAAACCAAATTACATTGCTTGGATAATGATGAATTATTGTTGAGTTAGCACGTGTTTTCGTGTTACAATCCTCGTGGATACGATACTGTCTTACTTATATACTTGCGTTTCGTGTTAGAAAAGTAATGATCAATATCATTGTGAGTTTCCTTGGTGGGATTTGTGGTTCCTCTTCGAACTACGCCATCCTATTTCATCTTTAGATCCATCATGTTTAGGTTAGCAAAGATTACGCTAATTAATGTAGATCCTCAAGTTCGATTCCTTCAAGGTTATTCACGACCTTTTTCTTGTAAGATTCGGATAACCTCTTTTGATGAGGTTACTTTTTTGGCCTTATCCACTGGTACTGGATAAATAGGTTCTCCAAGCCAATTGTTTTCCTTCTTAGTGCGGAAAATATTGGTGGTTGTTGCTCTATGCTTCCAACTTTCTTACGGATATCTCATAAAGGAGTTAAGATTTTCTTGTCTCACGTATATCTTGATCAATTCTTGAGATACACCATATAGGTTGTTGCCGTAATATTGTATCGTCTTCTTGATATCTCATTGATCTAACAAATTTAAGAAATCGATAAAATTTCTTTAAAATTAGGAGAAGAGACTACTCGTTGTTTCTTAGCTCCATCAATTGTGAGGCGGATGAGAGCTATCTCTAAGGTTTCTCAATGCCTCTTGAAGTTGCGTTGACCAAGACAAGTTCATCAACTCCTCAAATTTATATGGATAGCCCGAATATCTTGGTCCGTCTCATTATTTTGAACAAAATATTCAAAATGATTCTCGATCCACCTAAGAATGTCTCATAGTTCTTATTTTTGGAGATAAAACATGTATGGATTGCATCTTAGATAACGGTCTATATCTATAATTTTTCTTGGAGTTTCATCCATTAGGATAATACTTAAAGCATTAAATAATTATAATTCCTCAATAAATAGCTAGACTCTAATATCATTTGAAGCGCGAATCAGTATGAAAACAAGTAATAAGGAAATAATTGTCCACAACTATTTTAGAGTGATTTACGTAAGTAGATAGTTGAAGAGTTGGGTACTTTTCACAAAAGATAGGTTTACTTGAATTTCTAATAAATCAAAAGACTTGTTGCCTGCATATAATGCGCCAGAACACACACAAGTTTTTGTGAATAACATTATCGTTTAACTGATAATGGAATTTCTTTTTTGACCAAACTGTTTTGAGATATAAAAGAGAAGTTTCTTTAAATGTTGAGAAAGTTGAAACTTATACTTGAAGAAAATAAATGTAAAATAATATTGTTGGTATTTATAAATGTTGCAAATCTTCATATACCTTGAATGGAATTTCTTTTTATTAAAAAATATATAATTTTCGAGTTAAAAGAACTAGATCATAGTTTTCTTGAACTTCTAGACTAGTCAAATTATTGACTATTTTCAAAAACTACTAAAATATACGATTTTTCTAATTATATCCTTTTGTGGTGCAAATTTACGTTTAATGTTGCTGACTTTTTGGTGGCTAGATATCAAGATGTATTTTCTTAAACATATAAGATTATTGATGAATATTTTTTTAAAAATATAAACAAAAATTTAATTTTAAAATGATAGTTTATTAAAGGGTGGTCGCATATAAAGACGTTTTTACGTAAAAATGTGAAAAAATTACACTCAATTAAATTTTTTGATTAAATATAATTTCACGCATTCTCTAATAAAGACATTTTCATAAGAGAGAAAATATTCCATTACTGTATCTGATTTTTTCGAATTACTAAATTGTGCTGACTTGATGTTTACATAATAATTGACGAAAATGCGAAAAAGAAAAGTTGGGCGAGGTGCAGCAACGTAATAGACGTCATCGTCCACTACTATTCTACTATTGTTCTGTCCGTCCATCAAAATCGTTCATTGATTTTGATAGTACGAGTTTTAATAAATTATAATGAATGTAAAGTAAATGGGTATAAAAAAGTGTATCTGAAGATAATAAATGAATATATTAATGAATATTGAGTGTAAAAAGGTGGGCCATAAGGATTTTTTATAAATAAATAGAAAAATTTAGGATAAAAATATAAAATTGATTTTTTTTAAAAAAAGAGTGAATATTTTTTATGGACGAATTAAAATAGAATTAAATGCACCAGTTTAATGGACAAAAAGGGGTGAAAGTATTATTTTTTTCGGTGGAAGACAGGTAAAACGGATTTTGTTACATCAAGTTTTATTTCCTTTGAATGTAGGCCTAGAGGTGGGGGGCCGGAGGTGGGAGGGCGTTGTTCTCTTTTGAAAAGTCAAAGACGAATAAAACTATAAAAAATCAATATCAATATATAATAGGATTAGTGAAATTTGATGCCACATTATCCTCATATCTTATGTGGCACCTTTATATTCATCTATTCTTATTTATCTAAATTCTCTATTTAATGTTTTTTAAATTCTAATTCTAATCATACTAAAATATCTTATCCCACATTGATTTCTAATCATACTCCATCAATTGAACAACTTATATATATACTTAGAATCAATGTATATTTTCTTCCTACAATTATTTTCACCACTAATTTATTTGGCTAATTAATTAGTTAGATGGCCAAATAAATAGTTATATATTTTGCACAACTACTTTAATTTGGCTAATTAATTAATTAGATGGCCAAATAAATAATTATATTTTTTAAATTTACTATCCATTTAATGTCACCTTATCAATATATAATACGATTAGTGAAACTTAATATCACCTTACATAAGTATCTATAATATATATATTTTTATTTTTTGCGGTAATTATTCGTAACCTGTTCCATCAAGATATAAAATTATTTCGAATGTGTCAGGAAATAATATGTAATTATTTTCTCGGAATTGAAATTTAATTGTGAAAATTATTTTTTCTTGGGATAAACATTTTTATTTTAAGTAGTCTACAGAAATGTTAATTATTTGAATGAATATTTTGTCTTTATTTAAAATCATGTGAACCCCAAATAATTCCACCAAAATTATCTTTTATACGGAAAAAAGATGTACTCCCTCTGTCCCATTTAAAATGTCTCACTTTTCTTTTTGGGTTGTCCCATTACAAATGTCTCATTCCATTTTTGGAAATAATTATCCCTTCAAAAAGTGTGGGTTCTACCCACTTTTTAACATTTTAACTATTTTATATCTTTCTCTTAAATACCGTCTTAAAAGAAATTTGATGACTTTGGGTGGAGACGGAGGGAGTAGTATATAATGTATGGACAAAAATGGCAATTGGAAACTTTGAATGCAGTATTCCACAATGATTGGTGGATCAGATTAATTTGTATTTTACATGATAATATTTAAAATATTATATTTACTTAAATATTTAAAAACACAATTTAGTCTAAGTAATTTGTTTGTGGACATCTTGATACACGTAACACCAGTGAATTATAATTATGTATTGTAGAATTAAATCGAGATATTTCTCTAAGAAATCGCGTATGGATAATTTTGTAGCAATCAATATATACTCCATTCTTATTTATCTAAATTCTCTATTTAATGTATTTTAAATTCTAATTCTAATCATACTAAAATTATCTTATCTCACATTGATTTCTATTCATATTCCACCAATCGAACAAGTTATATATATACTTAGAATCAATGTGTATTTTTTTCATCCTGCAATTATTTTACACCACTAATTTAATTTGGCTAATTAATTAATTACAGGGCCAAATAAATAGTTATATTTTTTAAATTTTATAGACAGGTAAATACATTAATCGATATCTCTAAGTAATTTTTTTTCGATTTTAATCTTTTTTATTTATATGATAATAATTAACCATATAGTGTTCAACTTTTATTGATACGGATAACTAATTATTGTATCAACTTATATTTTTCACATGCTTACGGATGTTAAAGTGATTCTTACAATTAATCTTCAAGCATACGTTTAATTTTCATCATATTTTAAATGTTTAGTTATTTTCACAATTTTTAATATTTTCACAATTATTGGTGCTCGATTTTTTTAATACTAGATACTATTAATGTTTACTTTATAATATTTGGATATTGTTATACGGGTTTTGATAAGTAACATGTATTTTATAATCATAGATACAAAGTAATGTAATTTTTCGTCGAATTTCGACGGGTTACACACTAGTTATATTGTAAATGAAACGTAGAGGATGATTGGTTCGAGCTTATAAGTTGATGTGAAATATTTGATAAAATAAATTTTTAAATAGTTGATAAATTATAAAAATATGTTCTAAACTTCTAATAATTTATAAGTTTTTTAATTTTAATTTTTTATAAGCTTATAAATAATGATGGATTTACAAAATAATTTTACTATAATTCATTCTTTCATACATATATCGTATTAACTTCATTTCTCATTAATTTTTTCTCTCTAATTATGATATTCTTTTTATAAATTACGATTATTTCTCTAGCTTATAAACTTAATTATCCAAACATTTTGACAACTTATAAATTCTTAAATATTACTCTCTCCATTCCATTTAAACTGTTCAATTTCTTTTGGGCACGAGTATTTAGGAAAAATATATAAAATAGTTAAAGTGATAAAAAGTGAGTAAGATCCATATTTTTTGAATGGATAATTACTTCCTAAAATGGAATGAGATATTTATAATGGGACAACCCAAAAAGAAAAATTAGAAATTTTAAATAGGACATAGGGAGTATATTTTATAAGTTTTTGAAACATCAAGAGTTTAAAAGCTCTCTAAAGTAAGCTTAGTCAAACTCCCTTATAATATTATCACATAAATCAATTTAAGCTCTCCAAAAAAAAATCATACTCCTCCATCTCCAAAATATATTATTGGGAATCTTCGATGCAAGTTTTAATAAAACTTGTTAAGTGTTTTGTAAGTTGAGTAAGAGTCTCACATTAATATAATGTTAATTTAATTAATGGTGAGCCATGAATGATAAAATATATAAATAACTGATATTACGTATGGATAGTGGTGGATCATGAGTGAAAAAAAAAATGCAAATAAAGAGTATTGTTGATAATAATGAATATGAAGTTTTTGTAAGGTAGTTTTCATGAATAAAAAAGGGAATAAATTTGGGGGATGTACAAAAAAAAAACTAAGAACAAATTTTGGAAACGAAGAGATTATAAAATTCATCACTATTTTGGCGAGCATATTTCCTTTTTGGGACGTCCTCCAATTTTCTTCCTATCTATTTATGGAAACTATCTTTCCAACTTCACCCTCAAAAATATTCTTATTTATACCTTTTACCACCTATGACCAACCACTATTTTTTTTTCCACCTTCAACAACCTATTTATTTACACATTTTACCACCTATGACCTACCACTAACTAATCTAATATTACATTAATGTAAGACCCTTATTACACTCACGATACACTCATCAATTTTCATTAAAACCAGCACCCCAGATTCATAGGAAGAAATTTTGGGGACAGTTGGAGTATTTGATATCACTTAAAATAATCAGTTCAAATATAAATGCATAGTTACTTTCACATACATGCTAGCGTCTTCAATATAACTAGGATACTAAATTAGATACTACATTTATTTCTGAATAAATGTTTTAACTCGTGAAAAAACGTATTTCCAGAAAATGGAGAAATTTAATTTTCTTATCTGTAATTGTGGTGAGGAATATAAAATGCATTCCAAGTCATAATAGTATTGGGTAATCGAACTTTGGTAAATTTGATAGTTTGACATGCTTTTTATCCTATGTTTCTGAAATAAGATACTTATTCAAAATATAGATAGCATTTAAGATATATTATATAAAAAAGGTAGAAAATCAATGATACATATATAAAATAATTAGTGAGTGTATTGGATGGGAAAAAGTAGCATATTAATTATTAAAGGCATTATAGAAAAAACATTTGAATATAATGAACTTTGAACTTTTATGAAGGAGTGAAATTATGAATATGGCTACTAAAAGAAAAAACAAATTATGAAAATAGGACACAAGTGGAGAGTGACATAATCTTAGCTAAAGCATGTGAAGAGTAAAAATAAGGGAATCCTGTAGAATTAAGGAAAAGCGACAAAGAAAAAAAGCAGAAAGCAACATCGAAAAGAGGACAGTCGCTGACATTCAGACACACATTGGTGGGCTGGGTACATTTCCCCCTTTTATTTACTGCACAGCCAACGTGAATACATAATTAAAAAATGCCAAAAAAGGTATAAAAAAACACTAATTATTGATTGATTAATTTAATCCCGCATTGAGTGCATTGCATTATTAAAGAAAAGAGTAAAGAGCAGTAATTCAGTTGATGAACCACTGCTGCTGGATGTGTGAGTGTTTTAGAGAGAGATGAGTGGGAGATCGGTGAGGTTTACGCTGGTGATTCTGGCTGTGATTTCAGCGCTCTGCGTTTCTGGGCCGGCTCTGTATTTTAAAGTGAAGAGGGGTTTGAATTCGAAGGGGATTTCAGCTTCTTGTGCTCCATGCATTTGCCATTGTTCTCCACCTCAATCGCTCTCGCACCTTGCTCCTCGTATCACATTCTTCCCTTCTAACTTCTCTCTCTTCATTTCTTAAATGTTTTCTGCGTTTTTTTATCTCTTCAATGCTTCGCGATTTTAAGGTTTCTTGTGATGAAATTGGAGTCTTGATGGTTTTTGTGCTGTTTTTGGCTATTTAGCATTATTTGCTTCTTTAATTCGATGCCCTTTTTCATCTTGAGTTCTGTTTCCCCCATTTTTCTTGTAGCACAATTGAGCCATTTGGGGAAAATGTAGCGCCTCTAGAATATCATTTCTTCGTGTTGTATTATTTTGTAACGATGAAAAATTGACATTTCTAAGAGCAAATTCTTAGTGCTATTCTAAGAAAGTTCAAAGAAGAGGAAAGAAAGACAATATAGGAAAGGCGAGCAACATGAGAAATAAAATACGTTAGAGAAGGAAGAGGCAAATGAACCGTTGAGTTAGCCATTACACGAAACACTAACCAGCGATGCAATTTCAGCCGTTATTAACTAGAAATTATTTGGCTCTCCGCTCCTTCGATTTCTTCTCATCTTCATTCTTAGATTATGTTCAATTCTTAACACGGCGAGTTTCATTCAATTTAACATTTTGTAGCTTGGAAACTCAATTTTATTGACCCTTTCAATTTGTTTTACTTTTGTTTTTTTGTTATCTTTGCAGGCTTGGCTCATCTCACTGTTAAAGGTAAGAATATAACTAAACTTTCACTAAAAGCCTGCTATCACAACCATGTTCAAGATAGCATGTTTTTAGTGAACTTTATATATATATGGGAAGGGATCAAATAGAAACACTCCCAATGCTAGTTACTAGAAATCAATCTTTTCCGTATATATATAGTTTTAAGGATTAACATGAGAATTATTTTTCAATGTGAAAACAAAAATGATGAATTTATTGTGAAAGTTAATGAATCTGTTCAAAAGTTATTAAATCCAAAAATAAAATTTTAGCCTCGTGTGATTCGAACCTAGTGGAAATTTCGAATGTTATGGATTTAATAACTTTCCCGGTACATTCATCAACTTTCATAATAATTTCATTTGGTTCTTACGTTCACATTGTAAAATGGTTTTATTTGAACCTCACTTTATATATATATATATTTAGTATGAAGAAGTCATGGTGAAGATTCTGCTATGGCAGATTGTGGAAAAGATGATCCTGATCTCAAGGAAGAGATGGAGAAGCAATATGTGGACTTACTATCGGAAGAGCTAAGATTGCACGACGCTGTAGGTAAGGAACAATCCCAACACATGAACATCACTCTGAGGGAGGCAAGAAGGTCGGCTTCTGAATATCGGAAGGAAGCTGAGAAATGCAATGTCGCCACAGAAACCTGCGAGGGTTCCCGGGAACGAGCTGCTTTGCTGCTCACTAGGGAGAAGAAGATCACAGCGTTGTGGGAACGAAGAGCTAAACTCTTTGGTTGGGAATAACTGTAACCAGAAATTGTAGTAATGATGCTCTGTAATGACAAATTTAGTGTACACTTTTCAAATTTGTAGAAATCTCTTAATCTTGCTGCAGCTCATTAGATATAACTAAAGCAAGCTAAATTTTTTAAACATGCGAAACTCATCCATTCAAAGTGTATATAACAAACAAAATTCTGAATGCATTTTGGCCAACGCTGGAACTTTTATTCACAATTCTAAAATCAAGAAAATTCGAAGTTTCTCACTGCAGTAACTGCAATGGTCAATGTAACTGGGATTTACAAGAAACAGGACTGCAATCCAGCTTGCTAAAAGGGATCAGAGAAATGATAATGAGTTTAAATATATTGGTATAGTCTTGAAGAAAGCTCCAAATACGTGCAGGCACTTCATGAAGAGCCGCACACTACATCTTCGTTATATACCTGCTCCGTAAGAATAATCATCAAACGCAAACTCATCATTTGTCGTGTTCTCATCTTGTTCCTACAAATCAAGAAAACATGATGTATCGATAACATTTATGTATATATCCTGCTCCTGCAGAACTTGGTAGGACACAGTAGAAAAGAAACAAGAATACACTCAAATGACACACGTCGTTTCTAAATTACTAAAAGAAGATGCCAGGTGGAGTTAGAGCTCACCAAAAGAAGAGAAAGAAACAAACAGAAAAAGGTAAAGAAAAGGCAACAAAATTATGGCCATAAAGTTCATAAGAGGCATTAAAGTTTTCAATGATAGTGAAGTAAAAGTTATGATAATCTATGATAGTGCAGATCCCACCAATGGAAATGAACAAAAAGATTAAGCAAATCTTTCAAGATAGAGTCGAATGATTGTCTACCCGCTTGATCATAGCATTCACCAGCTCGTCCAGCGAATCATAACCCTGAGGAGCAAATCCGACTGTAACTTGGGTTGCTCAAGAGGAAGTCCTCATTAGACCTTGATCTGGATTCTGTCACCACCTTTCCATCTCCATTCTGCTGCACAAGAGCTGAAGCACCACCACTCAATCTGCCACCACTATACATATCCATCTTGAGTTCAACATTCCGCTACCCTGCCTTTGTTCTACCCAACTTTGGGCTGGGACTTGATTCATATTCTGCACATCTCCCAATGAGCCTACCTGGCACTGCATTTCTCTCGAATCTTCAAAAGGCGGCAAGGCCATGCCAGAAGAAAGGCCTACATAAGGCCCATTTGAAGAATTATTATCTCTCAAACTATTAAGAGGCAACAGACTGTGAAAAGGCTCAGCAGATAGCAGAGGATTCAGGTGCATTTTAGATGGCTCCACACTATTCTGCCAGCTCTCATTGCATTTTCAGGATCCAGCAAATTGGTGGGACCACAAACACCAAAGGATTCTGAGGTAAAGAGGCTGACTGATTCCCAAACCCTCCACCACTCAGAGGTCGTTGTGCATTTCCGTGCAGCATTAGTGGATTACTCATGCCTAGAGCTGCTCCAGTATCTGCAAACTTACTGCCAGTTCTAAAAATTCTCGAGTTGCTGATGCTATTGATATTTGCAGTGCCCTTATGCTGTTGCAGCTGATCCAGTTCCAGAGATGGCTGGATTCCTTGAAACAAACTCGGACTTTGGTTGGAAGTCGGGAGGACAAGATTCATATTCCCGAGTGAATTGATGGAGTTGCTCAAGTTTTGAGCTTGACTCGGCTTGACCAGTGTGGACGGAGTAAGGTTACGGATATTCACATTCCCGGGGCTGTTTAGTCGACCAAGCATGCCACCCGTATAAGGTAATAACGCAACATTCGTGAGTCTTGATCCAGTAAAAGTTTGATAATCTCCGAACCCTTCCAATGAGTCCATATGCATGAAACTGGAATCCTTAACCCCGAGTGCAGCTGCCATGTTTGCTTGCTGGGTTGCAACTGTACTGATTCTTTTCAGGTAAAGCCTATACTTCTGCACGACAACAACAAAAAAAATACAAGAATTACTTCTAATAGAGCCGATAATTTGCTTTTCATCCATTGGTAATAATTTTTCAAAATCTAAAATGCCAAAAGATGTGACTTGTGAGAGGTAGCTACAGTAAATATAGCACATAAATGGTCTTAAATAGGAGGCTATAACATTAGGTCCATTTACACCATGCTTTGAATTGTATCTTTGAAGTCTTCTTCACATAGTTGATGAGACAATTTTAAAGAATAATAAGTAATTTCACTTAAGCAAGGGAAAAAAATAGGTCGAGAAGGATTAGTGCCTGTAGATGGCTCGCCACATTTTCCCGGGTAAGGCCTTCAACGTTCATCATGTCTAGAATTCTTTTGGGAACAGCCTCTGCAATGAGAAACATAACAAAAAGACATCAGACATTAGAAAGGTGCAATATCAAAACGAAAAATTTCTGTATGTCGGAAAATAATAAAGTTAGAAGATCTCACTTTCAATTCCCAACTGATTAACCGATGTAACAAACTTCCTGTGAAGTTCTATAGTCCAGACAACCCGGGGTTTCTTCTGAGTCCCGTTGTCTTCATATTCATTTCCATTATCTTCGATCTCATCTTCTTCATCCTTTCTCTTTCTATTGAATTTTCCATTGTGATCAGTATTTCCTGCCAATGGAGACCCGTGACCTTCTCCACTTGCCTGGTGAGCTTTGGCTTGATCACTCGATCTATTCTGGCTCTTAGAATCGAACTTTTTCCTCCTTATCACATGCTGCCAAATGTTCCTCAGCTCTTGGTCCGAATAGGTTTTACCAAATAATCGCAAGCACCATGAGTAACCCCTTTCATTACAAGCTTGGATCACTATTTGCTGACAGCACTGCAACAACATAGCAATACATCAGAACAAGTGTACATAGCAAAATCTTGAAAGTGCTACGATACACAACCCGAAGCCCGTTAAAGATTTAGCTTGAGGATTAGCTTACTGATAACGGGTAGATCCATTTCGAGACCAACAAGTTCCAGAAGCTTAAAGCCATCCATGTCGGGCATGTGCACATCACTAATCACCAGGTCGAATCTGTCTTTGTTTTCTCTTATCATCTTCAACGCAATTCTTGCCTGGTTCGTTGTAGTTACTGTTGGAAATCAATAAATGTCTTTGTTGAAAACAGTAGATCAAAATTCGAAGATTGGAAAAATTCATATAGAAAAAAACAATTAACGAACAAGTCTTTTTGAACGAGATAAACCGGATTGTGCATGAAAAATCTGACAGAATACCAGCATATTCCTGAAGAATTTGCAAGTCCAATCTTAGGGCTATTTTTGATAATCAGATTCTTTAGAAGCAGAAGAATCAAGAAAAATGATGGCTGGTTCATATAAGCAGAAACTGCTTATGAGACTCGCAATATATTGTCCCTTACAAATCATCTTAACAGCAAATACAAAGGCACAGTAGTTAGATGACCAATTTCGTTTTATGTCATTCTTCTACCTCAAAACATATAATCTGGAGTATCTAACTGGAGCAATTGGGTCACACAATTAGAAATCTATAATCTGAAAATACTTAACACAGTTAGAAGTGCCTACTAGAATTGAGAGTATAGACAATAAACCTTTCATAAATCTAAAACATTCACAACATTCTTATCAAGTCAAACAAACTTGATATAGCAGAATTCAGAAACCCTGACAAAAAACATAACTAAAATAATAAATTCACTAATAGTTCCGAACAAAGGCAGATATTTCAAACAAAATATCAACAGGCAGTCAAGTAACAACTCAATTAAACTCAAAATCCAACTTTTCTAGAAGCAGAAGAAGAAAAACAAACCATTGTACTGGCATTTTCTGAGTAAAGTTTCCAACAACTTCAAGCAAGTTGGGTCATCATCAACAGCAAGAACGCGCATCCCGGCCGGAAAATTCTCAGCATCACCGTTGTCTCTTCCACAATCATTTTGCACAACTCAAAATTTCAATTCACAGACAATTTCAAGAAACCCAGATGACAAAAAATAACAAACACCGAAATTAGAGGCTAAAAGCAAATTTTCAACAGTCAAAGTCGCTTTCTTCAAAACTCCCGCAAAACCCAGATGCAAAGAGCTTCTTTCAATATTGAAGCATTGACTGAAGAAGATAGGAGAGAACAAACTACACAGCATGTTCGTGTGTTTAGAGAGATAAAGAGAGGGAAAAGGGTTAACTGAAGTAGATAATAGCTGTAGGAGTGGACAATGATGGTGGTGGACAGTGCAAAGTGAATGGTTTCAACCCAACAGAAAACCAAATCGTATCATTTTCTCTTTCTTTTTTACTTCTTCTAAATAGTACTCTCGCTGTGGGTGAAGAGATATATGTATGTAAATGGATTGTGTGCGGTGTATGTGAATAATGGAGCTTTGTTTATACTGCTGCTTTCAACTTTTTATGCCCCTCTCTCTCTCTCTCATGCAATTTTTGGTAGTCGAATGGAAGACTTTTTGGATATAATTGGCTGTTGATCATGTCCACCAAGAGTTCAGTAGATCATAGTTAATTTGAGGATCTTGACCGTTGGATTTGTATCAGCCAATATATTCGGCACGTGTTTTTTGGGCTGGTTCTCAAATTTATATTAGGGAAAATTTTGCTGTTTTTGGAAATTTTAAGGTTTTCTTTATTAATGATAGTTCATGGAGTTCCTTCCATGCCCTCAAAAACGGATGTTTATTACTTTACGTGGTAATTAGTTGAGGTTATTTTGGGATTTTCCAATTTGGCTTAAATACCTAATGTACAATCTAGTAAATTAAAATCTTTAAAATTATTTCCACCTTGAATGCTAATGATATTCACCTTTTCCGTTTTTGGAAATCATTTGCAACTCACAGCACCACAAAATTACCCTATTTTGAAAAAGAAAAGGGCATAAATCCCGCGGGGAAACACCGGGATTTTCCTTATCATAAAAAATAAAAATAAAAAGTTTCTCTAGCATGTGGCTTATTTTCAATTGATTGATTTTACATTAAATTTAAGAGCTATGCGATTTAAAGAGACCATGTGTGATTAAATACACAACCATTTTAGGAACAATTACATTTAATAAAAGTACATATACGGTGTGTGTGTTGGCCTAGTGGTAGAGTGGTTAATGTAGAAATTTAAAGGTGCGGGGTTCGAGTCACCGCGTTGACGCTTTAAAATTCTTGTATTAAATTACCAAAAAAAAAAAGTACATATACGAGTATACTCTTACGAATATACGCCATTAATTAAGCCCCGTCTCGAGAGGATGATCAACTTTCGATTTTTTTACCGGAGTGCTATATATATATATATAATATATTTATGTAATGCCTTCAAAACATGGATCGAACAGGATTGATTCTCTTTAATCCGGTTTATTATTTATAGTAATACTATCATTACTAAATTATCCATAATCTATTTTGAGACAGTTATATTATAAGATTATATTTTATTTTATTTATTTATTTTACTCAAATAATTTTGGAAAGATTGTTGACTTGTTTCCTAAAATGGACACTAGAGATGACAATGGGCGGGATCCGGATCGTATCTTGTTATGTCCATATTCATATTCGAATTTTTTGTTTAGATCAGGATCGGTCCAGGATCCATTGAGTCGAAAAAATTAGATCCGGACCTGGATCCATGAGATCCAGAAGGTCCGGTCTAGATGCAGTTTCATATATTTCTCTTCTAAAATAAATCTTAAATCAACTATAATTCACAAGAACACCATAATAATAATAATCTAAATATGCAATTAACATAATAATGAGTATTTGAATTTCTACAATCATCATTATCTGAAGATGTTAGTTAAAAATTACTTTTGTTTTCATGACATCAAATAATATTATAATAAAAATAAAAGTAGCACACATATTTCACAAATAGACCACTCATATCTAATTCATATATTTTTTTCAAATTCAATGTACAATTTTCTAATGTTATTGACCTCTATCCAATTCTATAATCTAGTTTATCCAACTCGACTAGAAATAAAAACAATATAATATACTTATAAATAAAATAAATATTACATATATATGGATCCATGGTCGGATTTGGACCGTATCGAATCTCGGATATCAAGATCCGAGATCCGGATTTTAAAAGAATGGTGCGGATCCGATCCGGATCCGTTGGATCCTATTTTTAAATATCCAAATCTCGAAAAATGGATGCGGACCTACAGTTTAGACCGGATCCGGGATCCATTGCCATCTCTAATGACCACTATATAATTACATATATGTGTCCATTATATGTTTATATAAATTTGTATTTATATATTTCAATATCTACATTTATTTATTAAAAAAATTATCGATGAAATTAAAGACTCGGATAATGAGTTAGTAGGATTATAAACTCATGTAATTTTAGCTTCGCATCATTAATTAAAATAAAGGAACTAGGATGATTATATACTATGAGAATCAAGCCTACGGAATGAGTGGATATAAAAAGGAATTACAACTTTTTAAATTGTAACAATAAAAACGTCATGATAAATTATACTATATAACAAAAACAAAGTTTATACTTGAGCAGAATATTTAAGTTGGAGATGAGAAAAAATTATTTATTCCGAAATATTCTACTATACCTCCACCGTGTTGGTAAGTCCTTATATTATATGTTTGTTTTCTTTTTCTTTTTTCCGTGGAATAATTTTGCTCAAACACAAGCACCTATATATCAATATAATGATAGAAATTCCAAATCATAACAAACTACTAATATATTTACCAATTACCAACTTCGAAAATTACAGTACAACAATGATCGATCTTAATTTCGTAAGGGAAATAAATGCGCAAGAACACCAAGGATTTACGTGGTTCGATCTATGAATAAGATCTACGTCCACGGGAGAGAGAGAGTATTCGTGTATTGAATGTGTAAGCGATTACAAAGAGTGTGAATGATCTATTTCGCCTAATCTAGCCTCTATTTATACACAATTATTTAGACCTAGATCTTAAATCCGAGGTCTTCTAAATAGGATTCGAGATCTAGGATAGGATCTTAATCCTATCCTTCTCGAACTAGGATTCATTTAGATATGGCCGAGCCTTCTGCGTTCCCACCGGTTTTAGGTGTCTTCTTGGGCGAACTTGTCTGTGTCGAGCTCGACGTCGGCCTTACCCGTATTGGGCACGATGCTTGGGCACAGTAGTTGGGCCATATCCTATCACAACCCCCAAAAAGACGCAGAAGCGAGGTCGTATTGGTTTTTGGGTTGTTTATGCCGAGGCGGGGCGTGATCGATCTGACTTGGTATGTGTCAATGTTTCCGAAGTCATATGCCGCGTTTGCAGAGGCATCTGCCGAGGTTGTGTACGCTGGTACTATCTCTTGCCGAGGCTATAAGTCGAGGTTTTCTGTTTGGCTTCACCTGACGAGGCGTTAATCCGAGGTCTCCTGGCTGGCGAGGCGTTAAGCCGAGGTCTCCTGGCTGACTTCACCTGTCGGGGTGTTATGCCGAGGTCTCCTTGCGACTTCACCTGTCGAGGCGTTATGCCGAGGTCTCCTGGCTGACTTCACCTGTCGAGGCGTTAAGCCGAGGTCTCCTGGCTGACTTCTCCTGTCGAGGCGTTATGCCGAGGTCTCCTGTCTGGTGTCACCTGACGAGGCGTTAAGCCGAGGCCGAACACGGGATTTTTCTGCCGTCGTTGAGTACAGGACACAGGATACGCATTTAATGCGGCAGCGGTTGGATTCCCGATAAAGCGTATAATAGGGGAATATCTTCCTTGATACGCCATTTCTCATATCACTTTTGCTATTTCAAAATTTCAGACTTCCAAAACTTCTGAAAAACGTATAACCGTCGCCATTGTTGTCTCGGAGTTCATCACCATCATCTTCGAAAAACCAAAAGTAAGTTATGGCTTCCTCTTCTTCTAAATCTTCTGAGCTTCGTATCGTGTCTGTGCCGCCGTCGGATTCGCCGGCGGTTTTGCGCGCTCCCCCCTTTCGGGATTTTGGTAAAGTGTCTTCTTTTTCTTCCATTTTAACAACCTCCGATATAAAGGAGATTGTCTCTCAATACCGTATTTCTGATATAATTTATGTTGCCCCCCGTCCGGAGCATAGGGCTTGTTCTCCTCCGGAAGGGTTTGTCATCGTGTCTGAAGACGACCTCCGGCCGATCTTCGTATTCGTATCCTCGTGTATATGTCGAACTTCAACGGATGTTCGGCATATCACTGCCCAACTTACGCCAAATTCTTTTCGGCATTTGGTGGGCCTAGTGTCTATGCTATCGGCATAATTTTCCTTTCACTTTGGGGCTTGTTCTCCGCTTTTTTCAAGCGAAGGGTGGTTGGGGTGGTATTATTTATCACCCGTCGTAATTCAAAGCGAAGATAAAGTCGAAGATCTCGAACCGCGGAAAAGTTTTTCTTTGTCGGTTCGATGGATCTCTGTGTTTATATGGCGATCGGAGAAGATCGCCGATGTGGTGGTTGACGAGATTGACGGTGGCCGGAGGAGGCCTTCGGACAAAGTAGGTCTCATGGATGAGGCCTTTACCGAGGCCGAGCTCGCGCCGTGTGGGCTTAGCCCTTATGATCCCGCCACCGAGGTGGAGTCGGTGAAGGTGAGGCCCTCCTTCTTCTCGTCCTTTGTTGCATGATTATTTGTGTGTACATGCACGACTTCAGATTTATTTGCAGTGAACTTGATCGGGGATAAGAGGAAGAAGAGGAAGGATTCGGCCGGTGTCGAGCTCCTCCTCTCTTTTGAAGGAGGTCGAACTCTCCTCCTCGATTTTGAAGGATGTCGAGGCTATGCACGAAGTGAGCGAGGAGGCTTGAAGTCTCTGAGCCTTGACCTCTTCAGCGCTTTAAGAGGTTAAGCGTGCTATCCCCGAGGTCAGCAGTTGTTGCCGACGACCGAATCGTCGCCTTTGGCTCTCGCCGAGCTCCCCTACCTTCCCGAGGTAGCGACTTATCCTTCTTCCTTGTGAAGTAATATAAATAATGTATTCTTCCGACTTGTTGGGATTACGTATAGGGGTCGAGATCGTGTCGGCCGAGGTGGCAAGATGTCGCCGGGATGGCCCGGATGTCCGGTTTCATAACGGACTTCTTGAAAGGGCCGTTAGCGGTTGTGAGGTGGCCCGGTATGCTCGGGGAATGGAGGAGAAGACTCTCCTCGTCCAAGAGATTAGCGAGGCCGAGGCAAAGATCCGGGACCTCGTCAAACAGAAGGTGGCGGATACGGCGGCTGTTGAGGCAGCGAAGGCGGCGGTCGAGGCGGCGAAGGCGGCCGAGGCGATGGATGCGGCAAGGGCTAGGGCGGCTGAAGCCACGGCGGAGGCCGAGGTCGCCTTAATGAAGGCAGAGTTGGAGGAGGCTCGGGTCGGGAGGCCGAGGTAGCGAGCTCGTGGGCGAGATGCTTGGCATTTGCAGAGGCTATTCTCTCTGGGCTTCTCGGGATGGTTGGTGATGTGGCGAGGTCCTCAATAAGCGCGCCGTCTCAGATGCAATCGAAGAAGTCGCCGAGGACTACCGGTGGATAAATCAAGTATGGGTATGAGGAGATAGAGGATGATGTCGAGGCGGGCCTATTTCGATGTCCTTGTCCGCGGCTGAAGGAGCTTCCGTGCTGCGGACCTCGACTTCATCTTGATTCTGGCGACCGCTGGAGTCATTCGCGCGCCGTGGACCGAGATCCCCGACCGACGCCTAATGGCCGATCTTACAAAGGGTGGGGATCCGCACTGGGGTTTTAGTGGCGACGAGGCTCGGCAGCCTCTGAGGAGGCCGGCCGGACTTCATGGGTTAGGCGGAAGAGGCCGAGGCTTTCCATGCTCCGGAGGCGGCTGAGGTGGACAGGCCGAGGCGTCCGGAGGGTCAGTTGATCCCTTTCTTTTTTCTTTTTTGAATGTAAATGTACACTGGTTTCTGCCTAAGGGCATATTAATAGAATCACAAGTTTATATGAAAACACTTATCCTTTTATTCAGTTGTCGCTTGAAATGCTTGATGCTTCTCCTTGGTTGAATCGAATTGAAGACTTGTCGCGGGCTCTGGAATTAAAAGAGGTCGAACTCCTCCATATAAAGGGACAATTGGGCCATGTGCAGGCGGAGTCTGTTATCAAACATAGAGCTGCCCAGGAGAGCTGTGACGAGCTCCAGGCTCGTCTTTTGCATTTGGAGGAGTCGTTCGAGGTCGCCAAGGAGAAGGCTAAATTAATAGCTGAGGAGCATGCCGAGTATGAGGAGGCCATCCATCGAAATGGTGGGATGACTATCTCGGAAGTTGAAGCCAAGGTTGTCGAGGCCGCTGCCCTTTGTGCGAGGTACCGGCGTGAATATGGTCGGACCTCCTGGCAATTCACGGAACAGTACGGTGAATTAAAAAGGCTCGGAGGTATATACAAAACCGTCATCGCTCGACAACCACAGCTCGATGAAATGTTTCGACGGGATGCAGAGGCCTCTTCTTCACGAGCTTCTCGCCTAGAATAAATGAACCGAATTTTGACGATCCGCGTGGATAGCTCAAGAGCGTGCTATGGCCCTCGAGCGACGTGGATCCTCAAGGGCGAAGCGAGCGTCGTGAGTGGTCAAGTCGATCTAGCGAGCCTATAGTGTAGATCGGGGGCGAGGTAGAGGTAGGATTAGTGTAGATGAGCTGTTGAATCGCGATTTTTCTAGGGATTGGCTCAGTTTTTCCCGGTCTCCTCCGCCCTCGTAATATGTAATCTGCATAACTTATTTTTTTAAAATAAGAAAGATGTACTTGCTTCGTATTGACTTTATATTGAACTAAAGTAATATATGAAGTCTTGAAGGAACTGCTCGTAGAAGGTAGTTCGTCCTTGTAGAGAGTTAAAATCGTCGGGAGGGTGGTCCCTTATTTCGCCTACATAGAAGGCTGTCTTGAAATAAACGAAGGTAATTTGATCTCGTATGTAGGAATGGTTCTGTTTTTGCCGAGGTCATCGGGAGGGTGGTCCCTTATTTCGTCTACATAGAGAACCGTCTTGAAATAAACGAAGGTGTCGATCTCGTATGTAGGAATGGTTCTGTTTTTGCCGAGGTTATCGGGAGGGGTGGTCCCTTACCCGTCTACATAGAGAGAACCGTCTTGAAATAAACGAAGGTAATCTGATCTCGTATGTAGGAATGGTTCCTATTTTTTGCCGAGGTTGTCGGGAGGGGTGGTCCCCTTACGCGCGTTCAAATTCGTTCTCGTATGAAACGAAGGTAATCTGACCTCCGTCGAGGGAATTTGTCCTCCGTAGAGGGTATAGAATAATATTGAAGATTAATTATGCATTAGTGACAAATAAAACATGCACAAAAAATAGAATTTTATTGATAAAAGACGACATAACAAAGTAAGACTCTGACTCGATTAAACAGGACCTTGAAAACACGACCGAACAAGACTCGACCTTTGGTACTTATGCATAATATCTCTTCAGATGAATGATGTGCCATGCGTTGGGTAATTGCTCACCGGACAATTGGGCGAGCTTATAGGCCCCTTTGCCGAGGACTTCATCGACCCGGTAAGGTCCTTCCCATGTGGCTTCCAGCTTGCCGAGCTGCACGGCTTTGCTAACTTCATTATTTCGGAGCACGAGGTCACCCACTTGAATTGTCGGGTTTTAACACCGGTTGTAATACCGAGCTACCTGTTGCTTGTACCGAGCTTCCTTGATGTAGGCGAGGTCTCTTTTTTCTTCGAGGAGGTCCAGATCAGCTCGTAGATTTTCCTCATTTGCTTCGGCAGAGAAGTCAATGGTACGAGGACTCGGTACTCCAATTTCTGCCGGGATCACTGCTTCGGTTCCATACGCCAAACTGTAGGGCGTTTCTCCGTTCGAGGTCCTAGGTGTTGTTCGGTATGACCATAAGACTGTGGTAAATTTTTTCACCCAAAGGCCCTTAGCTCGGTCGAGAGCAGTCTTCGCCCCTTCACGATGGTCTGTTGGTGACTTGGTCCGACCATTTGCTTGAGGATGGGCCACCGAGGTGAATTTTGTTGGATCCAAGCTCTTGACACCACTCTCGAATGTCTTATCGGTGAATTGTGTTCCGTTGTCCGAAAGGAGGATATGAGGGATCTTAGGCGACACACTATGTTCTTCCGCACGAAGTTGAGGCGTTCTTGCTTGTGATTTTTGCCAAAGACTCGGCTTTCACCCACTTCGTGAAGTAGTCAATCGCAACAATTAGGAATTGAGTTGTCACGGTGCTTTACAAAAGCGGCCCACGATGTCGATCCCCATTGCATAAGCGGCCAAGGGCTCAGATTGAGGTGAGGTCGGTCTGCGGTAGCCTCGATGCGTTCCGTGGAGTTGACACCGGACACCTTTTCACAAGGTCAATTGAGTCTGGAACATCATTGGCAATAGTATCCCCATCTCGTGACTTTTTCGACAAGGCTCCGGGTCCGATGTGACTTCGCATGATCCTTCGCACTTCTCATGAACGTAATCAGCTCGATTCGGACCCAAGCACCTTAAGAGAGTCTGGAGATATGACTTTCTGTATAGGACCCCCCGCTCAATTGTATATCGTATAGATTTGTTAAGGATCCTTCTAGCTTCCAACTTGTCTTGGGGTAGTTCGCCATTCTCCAGGTACTCTCGAATGGGAGTCATCCAATTGGGTTCTTCATCCGAGATTACATTAACCTCGGCTCCTTCATCGGTATTGTCTATGCTTCTGCTTTGGACTTCTTCTCTTGGCGGGCTCGTGAGCGACTGTGCTAATTTACTTAAGATGTCACTCACTGTTTTGCTCCCTGGGATGCGAACTATCTCGAAAGTATGAGAAAATCCGTTGTAGGCTTTTGCTTTTCAAGGTATTTCTTCATCTGTTGCTTTTTGCTTCAGATTTCCCAACATTTGGCTTACTACGACCGAGAATCGTTGTGAACTTGCACGGCTCGTGTTGGAGATTTTGAGCTGGCGAAGTCCTGCGATCGAGGCTTCATACTCTACGTTGTTCGTATTTTGAATGTGAACCGAAGTGAGTAGGTGATCTCTTGGCCGTCCGGGCCTAGGAGTAAGATTCCTGCTCCGCTACCCGTTTTCCCCGAAGCCCCGTCAACGTAGAGTTGCCAGCACTCCTTTGGTATTTCATCCATTGGTTCGGCTTGGGCATCGTCTGATACGGACTCAGTGGGCTTCGGTTTTTCGACGAAGTTAGCCTCGCCAGAAACCGCTAGGCTTGACCTTTGATGATGGCTGGCGGGCGTAGGATATATCGTGCTCGCCTAGTTCGATTGCCCATTTCACGATTCTCCCTGAGGCTTCGGGCTTCGTCAATACTTGCCGAAGTGGGTAGTCGGTGAGGACTTGTATGGGATGTGCATGGAAGTATGGACGTAGTCTCCTTGCGGCCAAGCATCGATGCTAAGGCAAGCTTCTCCGAGGGTCGATACCTGTTTCCGGCCTTTTAGTGCTCGGTGATGAAATACACCGAGCCGACGTCCTTCCTCTCGTATCAAGATCGACTTATGGATTCGTCCCAGCGGCGAGGTAGAGAAAAGGACCTCTCCTCTTTCGGACGGATAGAGTAGGGAGTTTGGCGAGATAGCTCTTGAGATCTTCAAAGCGGACTTGTGTACATCATCCCATGAGAATTTGGGGCCTTTTGAGTATCTTGAAGAAGGTAGCTGTTTATCCATGGCTTTTGAAAGCGGCTCGATCTTGACTATGCACTGTCGACTTGTGTACGTCATGGATGGTCTTTGGCGTGTTCATTTCAAAATGGTTTGGACCTTGGACGGGTTGGCTTTTAACCCTTCTTGTGAAACCCAAGACCCTAAGAACTTTCCGCATCGAAGCGCAAACGTGCACTGGGGTTCGAGCCAGTTGATTTTCGGAGAAGGCCGAGGACGATCAGGAGGTCGGCTACACATGCGGCTTCCTCCTTGCTTTTGACGACGATGTCGTCTACGATACCTCCACATTCTGACCTATGTAGGGCTTAAATATTTTGTCCACCATCCTTTGATAGGTGGCTCCTGCATTCTTGAGGCCGAATGACATCTTTTTATACGCAAAGACTCCGAAGTCGGTAATGAAGGCTGTCTTGGCCGCGTCTTCGTCGTCCATCAGGACTTGGTGATACCCTTTGTATAAGTCAAGCGAAGACTTCAGATCCGACCGCAAGGTCGACCTTCTTGTCAATGTTGGGAAGGGGATAGCAATCCTTTGGGCAATGTTTGTTGAGGTCGGTGTAGTCAATACACATTCGCCATCCCCCTCCTCCTTTCTTCACCATCACCGGGTTGGCTATCCAGGTCGGATATTTGACCTCGAACAAGATCACGAGCTTTTAACGGTGGTTCACCTCATCGTGAATGACTTGGTTCCGCTCGCTGCAAAAATTCTTTGCTTCGCCGAAGCTGGTTTCATGTTCGGTCGATGTTGAGCGGTGAGTGATGATACTTGGTGAGACTCGGTCATGTCGAGGGAGACCAAGCAAACACATCTCGAATTCCGTAGGAGTTGGATGATCCGGTTCTTTATTTCGTGTGCCTTGGTGAGACCAACTTTGACGACCTTTAAGGGCTCATCCTCGCACAATGCGACCTCTTCCACTGTTATCGGGAGTGTACTTTCGACTCCAACTCCTCGGGTTCCTTTAGTTGCTATGCACGTGGGTGCTGGACCGAGGTCCCTGCACCTCGTAAGGCAACCTGCATACATTCCTTGGCTTGCTTTTGATCACCTCGGATCACGGCTGTTCCCCTCGCGGTGGGTATCTTCATTGTGAGGTGGTACGTTGAGCATACCGCCTTTACAGCGTTCAGCCAATCTCGCCCTAGTATGATGTTATATGGCGAGTGGGCCTTCACTACGAAGAATTGCACCACCTTGGTGGAGCTTGTTGGTGACTTCCCCACCGTGACGGGTAGCTCTATTATCCCTTCCGGGCGCGTCTCTTCTTGGACGAAGCTTGAATGGCAGGCAGGCGAGGCGCGCTTCTTCTATTCCTAGCTTGTCAAAACATTCCTTGAAAAGGATGCTTACCGACGCCTTGTTGTCAATGTACACGCGTTTCACCAACTTATTTACGACCTTTGCATGGATCACGGTGCATCTTGGTGGGGTACTATTATGGTACGGGTCATCCTCGGAGAAGGTGATCGCCTCGTCCTTTCTCGAACCTCTTGTTGTTAGGCTCACGGTTCTAGGACTTCGGCTTGACCTTCGGGGAAGACTTCGTGACTCCACGAGGAGCCCGTAATAGTGGAGATCACCCGTCATATTGGGACTCGTCATCTCCTTCCTCATCGATGTCGCGCTTTTTTGTGGGCGTAATTCCCTCTTCCTTTGCTTTCTCTTCTCCTCTCTCAGTCGGCTTGGCGACCCGTGTTTGGTACTTCTTTGGGTCCATCTTGAACCAACATCTCTATCTCTCCCATGAGTTCTTTGCACTCTTCGATGTCGTGCCCATAATCTTCATGGAATGAGCAAGATTTATCCCTAGTTCGGCGCCTCTTTCCTCCCCGCCATCGGTCGAGGCTTGAACGAGTTCATATGGAGCGCGAGATTTACGCCTCGGCCGTCAACGGGTGTATTGAGGTCGCTCCGAGGCGTCACGCGGATCGAGCCCGGACCTTATAGGCGATGTAATCTTTCCAAGCGCCACGACCCTGGTTCGATCTTCCTTCCTTCATCTCTTCTTCCTTTTTCCGGGGTCCCGCCTTGTTCGCTTCGCGCTTTCTCTTGTCGCCTCGCCCGCTTTGGCGAACCGGTTGGCTATGCGCCACGCCTGCTGTCAAGACGGGTTCGTTGAGCGATCTCTCGGTATAAGGCCCCGACAAGATGCCGTTTTGGAAGGCCGAGATGACTAACAGTCGTTCACGTCTTGACCTTCAAACACTCCTTGTTAAACCTCGTCATGAAGTCACCGATGGACTCGTTACGGCTTTGCCTTATGGTGAGGAGGTGTGCCGACGATGTTTTGACTCGCTTACGGAAGAACCTTCGATGGAAGGCCGCCATCGTCGCGATAGAGCCGATGCTTCCAGAGGTAGACCGTCGAACCACTGCGGGCGTTGTCGACGCAGTAACTCCGGAAGAGTTTACATACGAATCGAAATGAGACGTTGGTTGATCATGTTGTATTGGGCTGCGAGAGAAGTTCGTGGATCCCTCACCCGTCATAGGGGCGATGCTTGGTACCGGTATTTATCCGGAGAGAAGTGTTGAGTATCCTATTTGAGAACGGGTGACTATTTTCCGTATCCATCGGGCCGTCCTCCGGAGATTGGGACGGAGTTCGACGATCGAACTCGTTTAGGTGACTCGGACCGACTTCACGGTGGCCATGATGCCTTTTCCCGCCGCTCGTCCCTTGGAGAGCGGGCGGAGTTCACGAATGGATTCATTCTCGCGATCGGGCCGGCCGCGGCGGTCACGACGTCCTCTCCGCGTCGCTCGTTTCTTGCGCGGTCGGTTTGGGCCCAAACCCTCGTTGTGATGCCTCGTACCTAGATGAGGCTTCGGCGTTCTGTCTTCGTGACGTGGCCGACCACTTCACCGAGGTACCGAGAAAGCTCTCCTTATTTTTCTCGAGAAACCCTTAACGCGTCGTCGAGGTTTACTTGCGGGCCGGATGTTCCTGGATTATTGCTGCGATTTCTTCGCTATGGTAACCTCGCCTCCCGCAGGCGGGCGTCCGTGCTCGTCGAGACTTTGGACATATCCTTCGGGTTTCTTCTCCGATTGGGCTCTTCCGTGAGCCGAGCGTTCCCTTTCACCGTCGGCGTTGTTGTTGCGCGACGGTCTGGATGATGGCTCTGGTGTACCGGTCATGATTATTTCCCGTAAACGGTGGTTGATCGAAAACACAAAATTTCGTTTCCACGCACGGCGCCAAATGATCGATCTTAATTTCGTAAGGGAAATAAATACGCAAGAACACCAGGATTTACGTGGTTCGATCTATGAATAAGATCTCGTCCACGGGGAGAGAGAGTATTCGTGTATTGAATGTGTAAGAAGCGATTACAAAAAGTGTGAATGATCTATTTAGTCTAATCTAGCCTCTATTTATACACAATTATTTGACCTAGATCTTAAATCCGAGGTCTTCTAAATAGGATTCGAGATCTAGGATAGGATCTTAATCCTATCCCTTCTCGAACTAGATTCATTTAGATATGGCCGAGCCTCTGCGCTCCCACCGGTTTTAGGTGTCTTCTTGGGCCGAACTTGTTCAGCCGAGCTTGACGTCGACCTTACCTGTATTGGACACGATGCTTGGGCTCAGTAGTTGGGCCATATCCTATCAAACAACGATCCATGATGGTGAAGGTATAAAATCTGTTTGTGTTAGAAGGAAAGATTAAGATATCCTCTCTATAATTATCACTATAGGCAATTAATTAGATTATAAATTGAATTTAAATATAATTAATCTCTTAATTTCTGAAAATATGTAAAATGACAAAAAAACCATAATGACAAAAAAGTAGATTATGTAAGTTTAGTATTTTCCTTATTTGTTTCCTTACTAGTGTAAATTGAGAAACTAGAACTCTCCCGACTTATAGTTTGTTACCATGTGATGACTAAATTAGCATCTAATAGAATCAAATTTGATAACTCGTAAAAGGAAACAAGAACTATACTGTTTGTACTTTGCTACCATTTTGATTAACAGCTCAAATATAAATATGCATGAAATAGGAATGTATAAACTTCCGTTTTGTAGCTCGATTTTATGATATTGGTGTCATGTAACCTTTAAGGTCTTTTTATTCTTATTTGCAATGAGAAATTCGGTATATGCAATCCATGTTCATTTCCTATACATTAGTAGTCGCTTATTTGGTAATTGGATAATGGATATAACCGAACCGAACCGATATTCATTGGTTTTCGGTATCCAACAACCGATAAATTGGAGATTTGGATCGGTATTGGATAATGACTTGATGATAATTTCGGTTATCGGGAATACCGATAACCGAATGGGTATACTCGAATAACCGAAATTAAATAATTATTAATTTATTATTTTTATTATTATTAATTAAATACACAAGTTAATTAGTTAAGTCATATTAATAATAATAAATCATAACTAATAAGAGGTGAGATAATTTTGGGTATCCAAAATCATAATAAATCATAATTAAATACACAATTTATTATTTTTTTATTATTTTTTTTAATTGGATAATTTTGGGTATCCAATAACCGAACCGATTATCCAATCGGTTAATTGGATAACCGATTATCCAATCGGTTTCGATTTCGGTTATTGGATTTGTATACTATCGGTTTCGGTTAACCGAAATTTCGGTTTCGGATAACCGAAACCGATCCAATAAGCAGCCCCATTAGCTCACAAGCATTCACTCCAATAAATTGTAGACAACCACAATAGTTTGCAGACTATATTACATAATAGCCTACAAATTTTCCTCTTACATGCTGCCACACTTGAGATACAAGCATACCACATATAAGTCGTGTGTGACAAGGTCAACCTAAAAGTGCATGTGAAATTCAACATCTCACAATTTTCAGTTGCTAGCTTTTATCTTTTGAGTTGTAATTTTATCAATATTTAAAATAATTGGATGTTGTTAACCTTTAAATATTATATATCAAGCATTTAATTCATGGGTGCTTTTGTTGAATATTGAATGTTTATTAGTTTAGCAAATAGTTCATACTTATATTATCTATTAAGGTGGCGTTCGGTTGGACGGATAAGATAATAATGAGATACAATATGGGATACCTCAAGATTGAATCTTGGATAATAAAAGGTGTTCGGTTGGCATGTTAATTTTGAGACAATTTAAAAATATGTTTGGTTTGCAATATTATATAGTCCCAAGTTAGCGCATATTTACTAATACACCCCTAATAAAAATACATTTATCTAACTATTATTAATTTTTTTATCAGATATTGTTTTCTATCATATATTGAGATACAAATTTGGAATGATTATTAGCTATTAAATTAAATTTGATGATATACACGTAAGTAAAAATCATCATAAATATGCAACATATGTAAACAAAATTATATTTAATTTTCAACATCTTATATTTTAAATAGCATAGTGTTACATACATGCTTGCAATTTTTAACACAATTGAAAAATCGCATTCAAATGAGCTAGTAATTAAGAAACGTATGGATACATTATTAGAAAGATACAAAATTAACATAAGCAAATAAATGCCATTCATCAAAAGTAGGCAAAGCAAATAAATTCATGATTACTTATATACATTCAAAATCCCCAAATCATTGTCATATATATATACATTTATCAAAAGCGGCCAAAGTTTCCAAGTCACGGTTGCCTACATATATCCAAAATCACCAAGAGATAGCTGCCCGTATACATTCATCAAAAGAAGCCAAATCAACAAAAATACCAAAAGATAATAGTCTAACTTTTGGCGATAGTGCGTGACTTAACGTTTCACAATTGCATATACCTTTTGTCACAACCCGATTTATGGTGAACCTTATCTTTGTGAAAATATAGGGTATTATACCTTTATGGCAATACCTTCTCTGCCAACATCATATTCACGAACGTGATTCGTTCACCTTCAGAGAAATTGAGGAATAAGTCCATCACACTTGCATCAATCGTAATTTTGTAGGCAAAATACAATCGATTTTCCTCAGTGAGAGTACCTATTTTGCTCAAGGCTTCAAGAACAAGTTTTGTCTTGTCAACAACTTCAGGCTTGTTGTTCGTTGACTGTTCACCACGCCTATCAAGTTTGTCGACAAAAATACCAATAGATTCATTTTGTTGTTTGAAGAATTTGTCCATGAGGTCAACAATAATCGGCTCCTTTGAAGTTGTTTCAAGTCGACTACGCTTTCTAGTGGACTGAATTTTCTTTCCACCATCCCTTTTGTTGATGTTAACCGAGTGTGAGTTGCATTCATCGGGAGAAGGCGTGTCTGCAACCTCCTCAAAGCAGACGGTACATTGTTGTAGGTAAACTCATTGTCAACTTCTTCATTTCTCTTAGTTTGAGAGTCATTCGGTTGTCTACGGAAAACTCATCCGGATCAAAGTGAGGTATATATGGCTCCTAAGTTGCAGCTTTAGCAAGGTCTTCGGACCTTGTGCATTTTCGATTGCACAATCCTTTCCAAAGATTTCGATCCAATCTCGGAAGTGTCGGAATGACACGAATCGAAATGCTTTAACTTGCGAATGGACTATTTAATTAACAAACACCATTCATCAACTGAGTGATTTTAAGTTTTAAATAAATAGTCCCACAATTACATGTATTGAAGGTAAATACATAAAGTTATATGTTACCTTGACATATTGTTGCCAAACGTCGTCGTTATCAACAGAAATCATGTTGCCGGTGTCGTTCCAACCAAACCCGCTAGTGTTAATCATGTTCAACAAGAGATAATAATGCTTTTTCCATACTTTCAACTTAGACATTGCATCGTTGAAGTCAAATCAGTTCAGGGAACCTTACCCGCATCTCTTTCTCAATTACATCCAAATAACCGGTCCAAATGCATTCTCCGCGCCAACCATCAACGACCAATTTTTCAAAATTACAATAAGAGCATCTTCTTCGTCACTAGTCCAAGTTCTTCTTTCCCTATTTGAGACAAGAGGTGGAGGTTGAGGCGGAGGTGGAGGCGGAGGAGCTGTTCCCTCGAGAAGTTGTTGTTATTAGGCTAACTCATAACTTCTATTATATGTAACAAGGTATAAATAGTAAAGTTAGAGATTCTTTGAAACATCATTTACAAATCAAGTTCAAAATATAATAAGACAATTCTAGCGATCTAGCCACATCTGTTGAGCGAGTTGTTCCCTAAAAGCACTCCAAGCTTCCGATGGTTCGACAACTTCAATATATTCTCCTTGTTCTCCATTATTGGCTGCCATTATTTGCTCAAGTTGGATGATATATTCTTCATCACTAAACACAGGATCATACTCCATGTTCTCCTTAATAAAATTATGCAAGTATGTGCAAGCCATGATTATCATGTTTTGAGTTTGAACTGTGTTTCGTATGCTCTTGTTGTGTTTTTCTGTGTTTGTTTGATACGATTTGGTTCCTATTTGCTTAGTTTTGAATATCTTTTTACTGGAATCATGTTCGTCTTCGTTTTATGTAGGGAATGATCGCGTTTTACACATTTGGAGCTTAAAAATGCACCCAAGCGCCGGACTAGGCGTAGCCGACGCTGGGTGCGTCTGGCAAAGGTGGAACGTCCGCGTGAAGGCCAGCGTCCGTGCTGTGGTGCTCGCGCCGGGCGCTGTGTTGAGAATGTCGAGACACCCGCGTCCGTGACGGCTTGCGCCCCGTGGCGGGTGTCGTAATCAAGATCGTCGAGACTCCCCGTCCGTGCGCTGGGAGTCAAGAGTGGAATCCATCCAGAGACAGCCCGCGTCCGGCTGCGATCGTCGGCGTTGGGCGTGAGTTGAAGCCGCCCGAGAGAAGGTCGCGTCCGGCAGCAGCTTGCGTCCGTGGGCCGCCGTTTCACGCGCAGTCCGTGGCCCTGCCAGTGGTGCCCCGATTTAGCCTAGTTTGAAGACGTCGCGTCCGTATTGGGACTCCGTCCGTGGCGCGATTTTTCAAGCGCTATATATATAAGTTCAAAACGCGTGAAACCCTAGCTTCTTCATTATTCAGTTTTCTCTTTCGTCAGTTTCTTTAGAATTCTCCCCACGCGAACTGTTCCTTATCATATTGATTTTCTTTGTAATTTCTTACATTGGATTGATTCAAGACCTTGATTGAAGAGATTCATCACGACTATTACAATTGTAAGGATTAATTATTTGATCTTTCTTCCCTTGAATTATTGAATAATGATTTCTATCGATTATAATTGGTTGATCCGTGAGATGAGCATGAACTAATTCTTTTCTAGGGTTGGGTGATTTAAATTGATTGATTGATTATTTGTTTGATTGAGAATACCAATTGAATCCTAGGGTTTATTGTTGAGTGATTAATCTCTATTGAATTATTTATGTTTCGTGTATTATCGAGAGATAGATACGTGCATGATAGGAATTTGCTAAGTGATTAATCACCTTTTAATTTGTATGTTCGTGTATTATCGAGAGATAGATCGTGCATCATAGGAATCAATTGGGTTAGAGGTTAAGGAAACGGGTACTCTAATAGTGTATGTATTTGTGAAATTTGATAACCTAGGTTTAATCCACGGAACGAAAGTCGAGTGTTTGGATTTAGGTTTGAGGATTGCATGAATAGGTAGATTTCTTGATCAAGCAATAATCGATTAATCAGGCGAAGAACCCTAATACCCTAGTTTATCTCACACTCTTAAATTATTCTGTGCGATTGAGCTGGCGCTGAACGCTTGGTTTGAATCGTTTGCGTGTTTTATTTCCTGTTATCTTAGTTAATCATCACCCCAAAATCATGTTTAGGACTTAGATTTATTGCTTTCATCGTAACACATCACAAGCCCTGTTAAGTCTTCCTCGAGAGATTCGACTTGGGTCGACCTTACCACACTATAGGGACCTCGTGCTATTGCGAGCGACTAAGTAGAACAATTTGGTCGGAACAAATTTTGGCGCCGTTGTCGGGTTAAGCAAGGTAGAGGAAGAACAACTCATTGAGGCCCTAAGAAAGAATAAACGAGCTCTTGGATGGAGTATGTCTGATATTTGAGGGATAAGCCCAGCAATGTGCATGCATCGGATAGTACTTGAAGATGGGGCTAGGCCAATTCGGGAAGGACAACGGAGGTTGAATCCTAACCTTATGGAGGTAGTCAAGAAGGAGATTCTAAAGCTCATTGCAGAGGGACTCATCTACCCCGTCGCAGACAGTCAGTGGGTCAGTCCAGTTCACGTGGTACCCAAGAAAGGTGGTATAACCGTGGTGAAGAATGATAAAGGAGAGCTGGTGCCTACAAGGACTACCACTGGATGGAGGATGTGCATCGACTACGTAAAGTTGAATGCCACCACTAGAAAGGACCATTTTCTCTTCCATTTATTGATCAAATGTTAGATAAGCTAGTGGACATGAATACTATTGTTTCCTGGATGGTCTGTCTGGTTATTATCAGGTAGCAATTGCTCCGGAGGATCAAGCCAAAACAACACTTGTCCGTTTGGCACTTTCGCATGGAGGAGGATGCCGTTTGGTCTGTGCAATGCCTCTGGAACATTTCAAAGGTGCATGACCTCTATCTTTTCAGAAATGATTGGTAATTTCATTGAGGTTTTTATGGATGATTTTTCAGTTTTTGGATTATCATTTCATGATTTTCTTAGGAAGTTAGATGTGGTTCTTGCACGTTGCATTGAATGCAATCTTACATTGAGTTGGGAAAAGAGCCATTTTATGGTGACGAGTGGGATTGTATTAGGGCATGTGATATCTAAAAAGGGGATTCAAGTTGATAAAGCAAAAATTGATGTAATTGAAAAATTACCTCCACCAATTGATGTCAGAGGAATTAGAAGTTTCTTAGGGCACGCAGGATTTTATAGGCGATTTATTAAGGATTTTTCTAAAATAAGTCAACCTTTGTGTAAACTGCTTGCCCAAGATGTTCATTTTCTATTTGATGAAAGTTGCTTGCATGCTTTTAATACTTTGAAGGAAAAACTTATCTCTGCACCTATTGTAGTTGCCCCAGATTGGTCATTACCCTTTGAAATTATGTGTGATGCGTCGAACACTGCAGTAGGAGCTGTCCTTGGTCAACGTATTGATAAAATGTTGCGTGTGATTTACTATGCAAGTTTAACTCTTAATTCTGCGCAAGCAAATTACACGACTACAGAAAAGGAGCTTTTGGCTGTGGTTTTTGCTTTAGACAAGTTTAGGTCTTATATTCTAGGATCTAAAACAATTGTACACAGTGATCATGCAGCTCTTCGATACTTGATGTCAAAACCTCAAGCCAAACCTAGATTGATTAGGTGGATTTTGTTGCTGCAAGAATTTGATGTTGAGATTAAGGATAGAAAGGGTAGTGAGAATGCAGTAGCTGATCATTTATCTCGTCTTCCCTTTAGCTCCCAAGCAGATGACTTGCATCAATCTGGCATTAGTGATGAGTTTCCCTTTGAGCATGCATTTGAGACTTCTGTTATTCCTTGGTATGCTGATATATGTAATTATCTTGCAAGTGGAAAATTACGTTCTGATATTTCTTCTCAAGAGAAGAAAATGTTTTGTCTTCTGCAGAATTACTATTGGGATGATCCTCATCTTTTTCGCCTTGGAAAGGATGAGGTTATCGAAGATGCATTCAGCGGAGGAGCGACTAGAGATCTAACACTGCGTCGTGCTTCAATTGTGGAGGACACTTTGGGGTCAAAAGACGCGCTTTAAGGTTCTTCAACTGGATTTTATCGTCAATCTTTAAGGATGCGCATAATTTACATTTAGCATGTGATAGGTGTCAACGGGTAGGTGCGATTGGAGTTAGAAATGAAATGCCGTTGAATACTAATCTACTGTTGAAATCTTTGATGTGTGGGGCATTGATTTTATGGGTCCTTTTCCAAAGTCTTGTGGATTTGAGTATATTCTTCTTCTTTGTAGATTATGTGTCCAAATGGGTGGAAGTGATTCCTACCCGGACATGTGATGCTAATATTGTCATCAAGTTTGTACAGGATAATATTCTTTGCAGGTTTGGATTCCCTCGAGCTATAATTAGTGATGGGGGAAAACACTTCTGTAATAAATCATTTGAGAAATTGATGAAGAAGAATGGAGTTTCCCACAAAGTTGCAACACCGTATCATCCTCAAACTTCAGGACAGGCCGAGACGAGCAACAAGCAAATCAAGGGGATTCTGGAGAAAATGGTGAAGCCGTCGAGAAAAGATTGGGAAACTAAATTGAATGAGGCTCTGTGGGCATATCGAACAGCTTACAAGACCGTTTTAGGGATGAGCCCCTATAAGATGGTCTATGGTAAGTCTTGTCATCTTCCGGTGGAGATTGAACATAAAGCATATTGGGCGATTAGGAATGTGAATTTGGATTTGTCTCAAGCTGGAAAAGAGCGGACTTCTGATTATCGAGCTCAAGAAGCTGCGATGAAGCCTATGAGAATGCTCGAATTTATAAGGAGAAGGTGAAGAGGATTCATGATAAGAAATTAGTGAGAAAAGATCTTCAACCTGGAATGAAAGTGCTTTTGTTCAACTCACGGTTAAGATTGTTTCCCGGGAAGCTTCGGAGTAGATGGAGTGGTCCATATGAGATAGAAGAGGTGTTTCCTACGAACGG
This sequence comes from Salvia rosmarinus, assembly GCA_036937905.1. Classification (NCBI taxonomy): domain Eukaryota; kingdom Viridiplantae; phylum Streptophyta; class Magnoliopsida; order Lamiales; family Lamiaceae; genus Salvia; species Salvia rosmarinus. The sequence continues at coordinate 12,846,360 of CM072824.1, read as the reverse complement.
TAAAATTATACAATCGTGATGAGAAGAAGTCCTTTCAAGTTAATGGACAACGGGTGAAGTTGTACATTGAAGAGATCGAATGTGATGGGCGAGTCGATAAGACTTCAAGAAGCAGTGTCAGAATGAGGATTCAATGGTCGAGCTAACGACGTTAAAATTAGCGCTTCGTGGGAGGCAACCCACGTTTATTTTTGTTTTGCTTGTTTTTCTTTTGTTTTTGTTTTGTTTGTGTTTGTGATGTTGTTTTTGTTTTGTGTGGTGCAGGTTGGAATTGATTATCTTGGAGTGTTGGATACAAGAAGAAAAGACTCAAAATTCCGTCGAGAGGTATCCCAGAACCTGACGCCGCCCCAAATCGGCGCTGGGGTACAAATTGAAGAAAAGGCGATGCAGAGCTCACCCAGCGCCAGACGGGCCGAAACCGGCGCTGGGTGGAGATTATTGTTTTCGGGCAGAGAAGGTACGCCAACGCCGGACGAGTTACAACCGGCGCTGGGTGGAGAAAATATTTTGAGCGGCTGTGACCCGGTACGGACGCATCCAAACCGACACTGGGTCCGAAATTTAAAAAAATAAAAAAAATAATAATAATAAATAAATAAATATATATATATATATGTATAAGTAAATTATTCGATTCTAACCTAATTTCTTTCTCTCTCGCCTCGCATGCATTCAGTAGCGTCCGACACCTCCACTCTTTCCGGCGCTCCACGCGAAACGCCGCCTCCGCGCGACGCTCAGATCCGTCCGGCGCCGTCCCTCAGCGTTTCGTCCACCTCCGTGCCACGCTCAGATCCGTCCGACGCCGTCCCTTAGCGCTCGCCTCCGCACAAAGCTCGCCCTGCGTCCGGCGTTTTCCAAACAGCGCCTGACCCTCCGTCCGGGCTACCATTTCGGTAGTGCGCCTCCGCTCGGTCCGTCCGGCGCCACAATTTCAGCGTCGCGCGCCCTCCACTCGCTTCGTCCAGTGTTTGCTTTCCAACGCCGCGCGCCCAGCTTCCGTCCGGCGCTTGAAGCTCAGCGCCGTGCGCTTTCGTTCGTCCCGTCCGACGCTCTGAACGCGTCCAGCGTTTCCTCGCTCTCGCCTCCTGAACCCGACGCTCGCCCCCGCATCCGGTGCTTGCTCCTCTTCGTCCGGCGTTTCAGCTGACACTTGCGTCCAGCGCAAGTTCTATTGATTCCGGCGCTCTCACTACCTTGCTCTCGTCCAGTGCCTCCCATACAGATAGCAATATGGTTCGTACGAAGAATCTTGCCGGATCTAGCTCGCATAATCCGCGAGATGACGATGTTCCAATGGAAGAACCCTTAGAAGACATTAGCATTATGTATTCTGCATCATTTCCCATCTATAATCCTATAGAAGGTACGCTTCACCGTCGTTTTATACATCAAGAAATAACTCCTCCACGTGTATTTAATTGGGATTTGATGCGAAGCTTGGGTCTTGAGGATAGGATTAAGAAATATCTTAAGAGTTTAGGCCTGCTGCAGTATGCTATGATGGAATTACCTGGGTATTCTCCGTTGTTAGTTGAATTTTATTGTACGTTGGGTTTTGATGATGAATCTGATACGATGACGTGTCGTCTGTTGGGGCAAGAATATGCGGTCACCCCTCGGGTTATGAAGGGTGTGTTTGGGTTCCCAACCTCAGGTGCACGAGGGGTACCTCAATCTTTTAATATCAGGGAGGCGTGGCGTGAGCTTTCGTGTTTTAATGGCGGTCGTCGGTTGGGATGCCGAGTGGGTTTATCGAGGATCGGCTTTGGCAATGGTGCACAAATTCATTGCCTTCAATGTCTTCGCAATGAACAAAGCTAACAAAGTTAATCTGGTGAGGTCTTCCTCCTCACTTGCGAGGTTAAGAAAACGAAGGTTAGCCCAACCTTCTTCATTTGGGAGCATCTGCAGTTAATTGGTAGCAGAAGAAGTGTCGCCTACCTTGTGCCAAATCCCCTTTGGACTAGGCGTGCATTTAAGGATAATTAGTAATGAGGCACGCACATTCTCGGATAGGATTTGATAAGACCAAGAGGATTGACCTCGATGAGCTTGAGGCGCCCGTTTGCTTATAATGAGGCGACCTTGCACCGCGTGATATGAGGAACGTGTGAGGAGATACATGCATGCGCAGCTTCGCGCGGCTCGAGTGTGACTGCGGGACCATCCCATCCCCTTACGGTGACATGATGATTTTGATACCACTCTTGCATCGATGAAGAAGGCGATCGACATACCGATGCGGGAGAGGATCTGAGCCTCTTGAGCAATGCCGATCCCGATCACCCACAATTCCCTTCAAAGAAGGTCCATCGAGGTGGTTACTATTCCATACGTGAGGAGTTGGGACGATTCGAGAATGAATTAGCGGTCGATGGACGAGTTTCGTCAAGACATCTACTCGATTCGATCGGCAAAATGAGCGTCTTGACTAGCGTAACCGACTTTGGAGAAGCGAAAACGTTGACATTCTCACTTCTAGAAAGCGTTCTTGCAATGTTACATATCTTTCAAGCAATTTATCAAGCGGTTGGAGGGCGACCATAATTCATTTTGGAAAAAATTGCTGGTTGACGAGATAAATCTTTAAACAAAATGAAAAATAAAAACAATAATCCTATCGATTATTTGATGACCGATTATGTATAAAGTTTTACTGGATAAAAAGTAAAAGCCACTAATTTGGTGATAGTAGAAATTAATTTTGAGTTTATTAGTAGTGAGAAGGCGTAAATCAAAAATGACAACTCACCATGAAAGGGCCTTACATTCAAGGCTACCCTCTCTAGCCAAAACCACTATCACCTCACTACATACCTATAATATGGTCATACGTCTCTAGAACTTAAATAAAGTAGTTCTTGCCGTGCCATTACTAATGAGATCCAAATAGATTTGGTTTAGCGAGAATTTTATCTTGTAAATTCTCGTCTATAATAAAGGCATCTAATCTAATAGGAGCTTTGAAGCTAACTCGACTAATAGGGAAGCAGGAAAGCCATGGGTTTCACCACCAAGCAAACTAGTGAACTACCTTTTCCCCGCTCACTAAAATCCACCCTTACCCTTAGGAATCTCGTCCAACTCGAAATTTCTTAAGAAAAGAAAAGTTCGAGAGAAGGTAATACATAAAAACCCTAGAATTTTTTAAGGTTTCTCCTCGATTTCAAAACTTATTACGAGCACGGTGTATAGAAATAAAATTACACGGGTTCAATTGATTCTTTCTTCTTGCCTCTTCACAAAGCGTGAATCTCCCAAAGATGAGTGAAAGATGTGCGAATGAGAGATATCTTGTGGAGTTTTTATGATGGTAAATACAAAATTATAGAAAAGTTGAGGATAGAAGAGAACAAAGATAATCTCAATCTCGATAATTCATATATTGGGGTTGCCTCGGATGAAGAGTCGTGAGATTATAGATATTTGATTCAATCTTAGATTGAGTAGGGATTAAATTTTGCAAACCAAACATGAATATTATTTTATGCGGGCCTTAATATCATAAACCGAACGGCAGTAGAAGTGATTCTATAACACCGGGACTTCATGCCGCGACTCCAACTTGCAATAGCTCTTAATCAGTATACATTTAGTGCAAAGAAATTTAATTTTTCGAAGCCCAATACTGAAGGTAGGATGTTATCCATAAATTCAAAAAAAAAAAAGCATCGCAGACATATATATATATATATATATAGATCCATTAAGAACTCATTTTTTTTTAGAACTTGAGAACTATGCACAGACGTATAAAGTTTTGCACAATGAAAACATTTTAAAATTGTTACACAACAAAATAATTTTAGAAAGTTTACGTTATGCACAACTTTATACCGTTTTGTGTATCATCTTTAACTTCTTATGCATGGTTCGCAGAATTCACAAAAAAGATGTGGTTCTCATTTGATCCACTTCATATATATATATAGGGTTGGATCCATTGAGAACTCATCTTTTGAGAACTTGAGAACTATACTGTGACGTATAAAGTTGATGAATAAAATCTATAAAGTTGTGCATAACAAAACATTCTAAAATTGTTGCACAACAAAATAATTTTAGAAAGTTTTAGTTATCACAACTTCATACTGAATTTTGTGCATCATCTTTAACGTCTTATCTGCAGGTTCGCGAGTTCGCAAAAAAGATGTGGTTCTCATTTGATTCACTCCCTATATATATATATATGTGTGTGTGTGTGTGTGTGTGTGTGTGTAGAGTCCTGCTCCTGCAGTACTTGTTGGGACACATCAGAAAGAAGGAAACAAGAAAGAATGCACTAAGATGACAAAGCATCGTTTCATTATCCTAAAAGAAGAGGCCAGGAGCTCACCAGAAAAAAAAAAAAAAGAAACGGAAAAAGCCTGTACCTCTGCACCACAACAATTTTTTGTTACAAGAGTTACTTCTAACAGAGAAGATAGGTTTTTCTTACATCATTACTCATAATCTTTCGAAAGATTAAAATGCATAAAACCCCACATAGTCGTGCAGAGGTATAGGCTTGAGGAAAAGCTTTACATAACCAGTAAAAAAGCATCATGGAAAGTGGAAACTGATAAAATACCTACCATTTATTTGATCTATTGCTGGCTTAAAATAAGCAGATAAAATAAACCTAGAAGAAGCAACTGAAAATTAACGAAGCCAAGTACAAAAAAACAACTCACGAAAAAATATGTATGAATTTAAAACTAGAAACATCATGGAAACTGCAGGATATAAAATCTAAAGCCCATCATCACTTGTACTAATGCAATCAGATTTATGTCAGCGAGTCCTACACATATTTTGATCAACAAAATCCGATATTTTCAATACGAAATCCATTTAAAGGAGATAATTCTCATATTCAATTTGCTTATGAGACTCGCAGTTTATTATGCCTAATAAATCACCTTAACAGCAAATACAAAGGAACGGTAATTAGATAACAGTAAAATATATCGTTGGATTCAAACTGTTAGAAGTGTCCACTAGACGTGAAAGTAAACATAATAGACCTCTCAAAAAAACTAAAAATTAAATCACAGTGTTCTTATCAAGTCAAACAGACTTCATATCCAGAATTCAGAAACCCTAACAAAAAGAATACTAGTGCTGTGAATTCATTTACAGCTCCTAACTAACGCAGACAAATTACACCGAATATCAATGTAACAACTCAACTAAACTCGAAGTAGAAGAAAAACAAACCATTACAGTTGCATTTTTTGAGATAAGTATCCAATAACTATAAGCAAATTGGGTCATCATCAACGGCAAGACCACGAATCCCCGCCGGAAAATTTTCAGCATCATCGATAATGTCTTCCACGATCATTTTTCAAAACTCGAAATTTCCTTTCTAACAATACTCTGGTTGTGAGCGTAGATTTGGTTTTTATTAGATTAGTTATAGTTTTGTTAATATGTGGAAAAAATAGTTAGGTAAGTTAAATCTGCAGACTCTCTTGTAATCTCTATAAATAGTGAACTAAGGAAGAAATGAAAGTTTGATCTTTTCTCTCACAATTGCATGGTTTAGCTCATAACTAACATGGTATCCGAGCTTTTTCTAAACCTTGTTGCTTCTGCAAATATTCAAAATCTTCTTTCTTTCTAAGTCTGCAGATCTATGGATTCCTTTCATCTCATTCAATAATCTTTCATCAATGCATCCGATCAGTCTAAAAATGGATTACACCAACTATAATTTCTGGAAATTTCAAGTAATCGCCCACTGCACGAGCCTATGGGTTTGAAGATACCCTTCTTCAGCAAGTTTCTCTACCACAGTCTCTGGATCCCACATTTGCAGCACATACTGCAAATCCAGCTTATCTCACGTGGTTGAGGCACGATCAGTTCATGTTTAGCTGAATCCTAGCGTTGACTTCTCCTCAAATAATGGGTTACATTGATCGTTGTACAATTGCCGCTTAAATCTGGAGTGCCTTTGAAACATTGTTTCATTCTCAATCCAAAGCTCGTGTGATGCAGCTCCGTAATTAGTTCCAAGTGCTAAAGAAAGAAGATTCTTCTATTGATGATTATATTCTAAAATTCAGAGATATTTCTTACCAGCTGTTCAACATAGGTCAATCAATCTCTGAATCGGATCCGGTATCCTACATTCTTTAAGTGTTAGGTGCTGAATTTGAAAGCATTAGTTTATTGCTATCTTCTAAATGCGATGAGATGTCACTGCATGAGGTACAATTTTCTCTTCAAACTCATGAGCTTCGCCTCCAAAACCAAGCAGCTGCATCCAACATTGCAAATTTAGTTTTCCAACCTCAGGCAAATGTTGCCTATCAACAGAATTATGGCAACAATTATGGGAATAATCGTGGTCGTGACAGATCTGTCAGAGGATTAGGTAATCGTGGTAAGGTAAGATGAAGGTACGTATTCCAATGGTAACAAACCGATATGTCAGCTATGTGGTAAGGAAACATGTGGCATTCAAATGCTCGTGTTGCAAATACTGAATCTCACACTAACAATACCACATATTACAATTCTTCTTCATAGGTTTCTCATTCTGCTTCTACTGCCTACACCATCTCTTCTTAAGCAAGCTCTTGCCACTTCTGATTGGTATCTAGATTCTGGTGCATCAGCTCATGTCAGTGCAAATTTAAGAAATCTTCAAATCCATTATCTATAAAATCTGAGGTGTTATATGTCTTCAAAACTTTCTATACTTTCATTGGAAGACAGTTTGACACCAAACTAAAAGTCGTTTAGCTGACTGAAAAAGTGAGTATAGACCACTTAAACTTTTTCTTGAATCACTAGGTATCCAGACATTCATGCCCTCACACACATCAACAAAATGGAAAATCTGAAAGAAAACATAGACATATTACTGAACTTGGACTTACTCTTCTTGCCACTGTTTCTCTTTCTCAAAATTTTTGGTGGGATGCTTTTACCACAACTGTATATCTTATTATCAGGCTACCTACACCTTCCCTTAAAAAACATCTCTCTCTATCAAGCTCTTTTTTCACATTTTGCCTGATTAAATCTTCTCAAAACCTTTGGTTGTAGCTGCTTTCCATACCTCAAACCTTATATATACTTCTAAACTTCAGTATAGGTCTTCAAATGTTTGTTTCTTGGCTATAGTTATATGCACAAAGGTTTAGATGTTTGCATCCTTCTGGTAGAATATACATAGCTTGACCAGTCTTGTTTAATGAAAGAGAGTTTTCTTATACTGAGCTCTTCACCACTTCATCATCTTATCCTTCATTAATGTCTCTTCCATATGTTCCAACATCAATTTTGCTTTTTCCAAATACCTTTCCTCCAAATTCAACAGTCTCATCTTCTCAATCAAATGATTCATCATCAAGCTCATTATCTAATCAATCTCATGCTTCACCTAATCACAATATCCAAACTTCTCATGCATCATCTTTTACTTAGCCTTCTTCCAGCTCACATAGCAGAGCTCTCATTTTGTTCCTCAATCTTCTAACATTCATCCCACGATTACCAGATCAAAGTGTGATATTTTTAAATCAAAGGTCTATATAGCCATTTCTAAAATACCTCCTACTATCATTTTCTTCATCCACTCTTTCTGCTGGTTCCACTGAATCTCACATCAAATCACCTAATTACATAACCTGTTTATGATATTGTTGTTCTTGATCATCCTATATGGAATAAATTCATGGTTGAAGAGATTGATGCTAATAAACTGAAAGATACTTGGGATGTTATTCCTCCTACATCTGGTATGAATCCTACTGATTGCAAATGGGTGTATAGAGTGAAACTTCATGCAGATGATACTCTTGATAAGCTAAAAGTCAGGCTTGTGGCTAAGGGGTTTCAACAACTTGCTGGCTTGGATTTTCTGAAAACATTTAGCCCGATGGTGAAACCAGTTTCTATTAGACTTCTTTTCTCATTAGCTGCTACTTACAAATTGGATATTCAACATATAGATATCAACAATTTCTTTCTTAATTGCTATCTTGATAGGCCAGTTTATATGAAGCAACTACTAGGATTTGAAGATCCTCAACATCCAGATTGGGTGTGCAGGTTAAAGAAGTCTCTATATGGTCTAAAACAGACTCCCCGAGCCTGGTAGGACAAACTTAAGTACTCAAATTTGGGTTCAAATATTCAACCTCTGATCATTCATTTTTCTATATGAGGAAGGTTGAAAAGTTGTTATTGTTATTGGTTAATAATGATGACATACTAATCATCGGAGAGGATTAATCTCTTGTTCATCATTTTATTCAAACACTTTCTGATGAGTTTGCTCTCAAAACTCGGGATAGTGTCAACTTCTTCTATTCACGTTTCCATGAAAACTCACTCCTATAATCCGTCTCAAACAAAATAAATCAGAGATCTTCTTGTCAAAACCAATCTCCTAGCCAACAAGCCACAGTCTTCTCCCTATGATACTGGTACTAAACTTCATAAATGACATCTCTCTTTTCTCGATCCCACACTCTACCTTAGCATCACAGAGCACTTGAAGATCTCACAATCACTAGGCCGGATATTTCTTATATGATGAACAAACTCATTCAGTTTTTGCAAGAACCCACTAAGTTGCAGTGGACTGCTTGTAAGAGGCACTACAACAAAACATGGCTATTATGACATACGCACATGCGACATTACATCTATGTGTCGTTAAATTACCACACACATGCTTCTAGTGTCGTATATTTACGACATTTGTGCATCATTTATATATTATTTCGTAGTTTAGTGACATATATGCAACACTCATTTTTATGTATCAAAATTGTGACAATTTATTTGTGACACTTTAATAATATGTCATAATTATACCACATATTTATAATAGTGTTGCATCTCGTGTAATAAATATATTTACGTCGATAGTGTGTCGTCTACATATTATGTAAGTAGTTTAGTGACTAAATCGACACTCATTTTATGCCTCAAAAGCGTGACAATTTATTTGCGACACTTTAATAAAATGTCATAATTATACCACATATTTATAATATTGTTGCATCTCGTGTCGCATATTTACGTCAATAGTGTGTCGTCTACATATTGTGTCGTAGTTTAGTGACGCAAATGCGACACTCATTTTTATGTCTCAAAATTGTGACAATTTATTTGCGACACTTTAATAAAATGTCATAATTATACCACATATTTATAATAGTGTTGCATCTCGTGTCGTATATTTACGTCAAAAGTGTGTAAATCTACATATTGTGTCGTAGTTTAGTGGCCTAAATGTGACACTCATTTTATGTCTCAAATTGTGACAATTTATTTTGACACTTCTATAAATATCATAATTATACCGCATATTTAAAATAATATTGCATTAATTATCGTAAATTTACATCAATTTTACATCATCTATATATTGTGTTGGAGTTTAGTGACAGAGATGTGACAACGATTTTTATGTCTAAAATTGCGACAATTAATTTGTGACACCTCAATACAATGTCATAGTTATATCACATATTTAAAGTAATTTTGTATTCAATGTCATATATTTACGTCAATTTCGTGTCATCTATATATTTTGTCGTAGTTTAGTGACACAAATACCACACTCATTTTTATGTCTTAAAATTGCGATAATTTATTTACGATATCTCAATAAAATGTCATAATTATAAAACAAATTTAAAATAGTGTTGCATAATAGCGATATAATTTGTATCATTTACGAGAAAATCGAGCTTGCGGGATCATCCATGAAATTTTCTTCTTCACGTTTCTCTCTTAAAGTGACGGTGATGGTGAGAGAATGAATAAGTTGGGTCTTTGTTTGACTTCATAAAGTCACTTTTAATTAAATAATATATTTAAATAATTACTAACTTTTTGGATATTCTTAATAACTTGAGCGCAATTGATCTTATAAATCTCTATCGCTTTTATCCCAATTCTCATCTAATATTATCTAAATTTTATTTATAAGATTGGGTAAACATTTTCGTGATTTTGGAAACTAGACCGATATTTTTTCGTGTATTAACCTTAACTTTCACTAATAAAGAAAATATTGGTTTTATGATGAAAAGATAGAGTAAAAGTTGTTTCTCTTTGTACAAAAAGAAGGAATTTTCCTGTCATTATCCACGTATATCCGACTAGCATTTGTTTTGTTTTTTTGGTATCATGGGGAACCCGCAGCCGCTGCCTTAGGTGCGCATTGAGTAAACCCCACGTTCTTGTACAATAGCCTACAAACCACACAGGACAGGTAAACCATACTTGGAAAACCAGGTGTGTGGCTCAAACCCATAGAGGCGTTTGGTGGGGTTCGAACCCGTGATTTCTCGGCCGTGAACCCACCTTAACCATTAGGCGTCCCAGGGGAACGACTAGCATTTGTTATGGTTGTTTCCTTTGGTTTCACAACAAAATCTTGTATCACTTAAGATAGAGCTAATTTGCATCATGATCTTTCGTAATTAAACATATTCCATGAATGATAGTACCGTGTTTTATTTTCTACTAATTACTTGAATTTATGAATGCAAAACCTTTAATTAGCTATTATTCCTCTAAGAATGTACGTGTTTATAATCATTTAATATCAAAATATATGACAAGTTAGAGTAAGTTATAATTGTAAGTAACTTTAAATTTTATCAAACAAAAACATATATTAATATTTAAGCCTTATGTATAAATACAAAATGGTATAAGTAAAAACTTCAATTGTTAAAAATAAAAGACACATTGCGGTTTGAACCCGATAACATTTGAGATGCCAACTAAGGTACTACCACTAGACCAAAGCCAACTTACATAAAATGTGTTTTGTTTTCTTTCCTAATATGTCTATTGGATCCGAGTTTTGTTTTTTTTGTTCCTAATGTCTATTGGATCCAGTGATAGAAATAACATAATAATTGAAAGGAGGGTTTCGTTCCTCTTTCAAACACACACGAAATCTACAGAAAATTCATGAAGAAATCCCGCTACCCATGCTAAAATATTTTTTTTGATAGATTTGTTTCCTATTTTTGAGGAAAAGATCACTCATTAACAAATCACTACTCAATATGTGGTTATTTCCTTTCAAAATAGGAATAGATATATGGAAAAAACCATTCTCGTATTTCTTTCACAATACTGGTATTCAAAGTTCTTTGCTCTTGGTAAATCTTGTTGCCGGAAGAAATTGTGAACCTAGGTATATGCAATTTACTATCCCTTTGAATTTCAATTTATTTGTTGTATATCTGTAAATCGTGAACCTAGGTATATGAAATTGTGAACTGCTCTATATGTATTTATTTAGGGATGAAGAAAAGAAGGCAAAAGATAGAGATTCAAACTCCTATGTTTGTTGTTGAGCCTACATACATATTCTCCTTCAACGAATAGAATAACAATTGTTTGTATTTTCTTATGCAGACTCCAACTGCGGCTATTAGGACAGCTATTATCTTCGGATTGTTTTATGCCAATGAAGCAGGTGACTCCTACTTCTTTTGCATCATTACTAACTTTATGTGCCTATCAGTAGGAGTTTTTATGTGCCTATCAGTAGGCTCAAGGAATTTTTATGTCTGCTGGCTTAAGGAATTTCTATGTGCCAATCAGTAGGCTCGCAAGGATTTGGTCCCAACTTTTTCAAGTTGGATACTGATATTTATAGCTCGACCAGTTTAGTAAATCAAGAGGTCATACTCAATATTGCAATAGAGAAATATTTTCTCAATTAATTTACTTATTATATGTAAGAGATAATGTATGTTTTCAAAATTATATAGGAGCAAGAAAAAATACTAGAAGGACCAAGAAGAGGAAGGAGAAATGCTAAGGAGCATCACATAGTTACGATTAAATTTGCATTCTTGCCTAGTAAACTAGCTTCAGATATTTTCAATTTCAATTAGATTTTTTAATAATTTTTAGTATGGTGAGTAAGTTTTGATATTTTCACTTTTGACAATTAGAAACTATTTGTTAATTTGTGTTGAATTTTATTCATAGTTGAATTATTATTTTGATACATCTACTATCTCCAAAAATTCATAGTTCTTATTTAATGTTTTATTATTAGTTTAGAACTATCTCCCAAAAAGAAAAATATGACATTAATTATCTAATTAAAATGTGTCGTGGAATGAAATACAACAGTATAATTACTCACATAACTTGTGTCGTATAATGTGACGCAAACTAATGTGCGCTACTACAATTAATGACGTGTAATGTGTCGCAAATTTTAAATGACAATTAATTTAATGTGCACGTTTTGTATGTGTTGTGACATTAAAGAAAAAATGTCGTAAAAATTATACGACACATTTATTGTAATCTCATAAGCTAGTGTCGCAAATTAGGACGTGACATTTAAACTAATGTTGTGTAATGTGACACAAACTAACATACGACACTATGACTAATGATGTGTAATGTGTCACAAATTTTATATGACAACTAATTTAGTGATACACAAAGTATCGCATATGTTGCAACATTAACGAGAAAAAGTGTCATAAACGTTATACAACACATTGATTGTAATGTCACAAACTAATGTAAGTAAATTAGGATACGTCGTTTTAACTAATGTCATGTAATGTGACGTAAACTAACATGCACTACTATGACTAATGATGCGTAGTGTGTCGCGAATTTTATCTGAAAATTAATTTAGTGATGCGAAAGTGTCGTATATATTGTGACACTAATGAAAAAATGTTGTAAAAAAATATCGTCACATTGATTGTAATGTAAGTAAGCTAGTGTCACAAATTAGAATGTGTCATTTTAGCTAATGACATGTAATGTGACATAATTTGACATGTGTCACTACAATTAATGCCACGTAATATGTCACAAATTTTATACAACAATTAATTTAATGATGCACAAGGTGTCGTATATGTTGCGACATAAATACAAAAAAAGTGTCATAAAAATGCTACACGACCTTTTGCTACACAATCTAAAGTGATGCACAAAATGTCGCAAGTTAGCTTTTGCGACATTAAAACAAATATTAGCGACACATTTTTCATGTCGCAAAAAGGCAACTTTCTTGTAGTGAGGTTACTTCAGTATCTTAAGGGAACAATTCATTATTCCTTCAACTTTTTCTCATCCTCTTATCTTACTCTTAATGTATACTCTGATGATGATTGGGCTGACTAAATTGATGTCAGAAAGTATACTGGTGGTTATTTTGTTTTTGGGACCAAATCTCCTATCTTGGAATTCAAAGAAACAAAGTGTTGTTTCTCAAAGTTCCACTGAAGTTGAATACATATCATTAGCTGATGTGTCTATGGAACTTATCTGGATTAAATCTCTTCTTCAAGAGATTGGTTACACTTACCACAAGCCCCTACTATGATCTGATGCGACAACAAAAGTATTGCTGCTATGGCTTCAAATCCAGTTTTGCATGCTCGAACTAAGCACATAGAGATAGATGTGCATTTCGTTTGAGATAAAGTTATCAAAAAGGAATTTGATGTCAAACACATCTCTTCAGAGGATCAAGTTGCAAATGTTCTCACAATGCCAGTTACTATATCTCGTTTTCAGTTGTTAGTTCAACAATTTCCTTTTGAAAAAGGATAGACAATGTCTTGTGGGGATTGTATTAGATTAGTTATAGTTTTTTATAGTTTGTTAGTCTGTTATACTGATGTGGCAAAAGTAGTTAGGTAAGTTAAATCTACAGACTCTCTTGTAATCTCTATAAATAAAGAACAAATGAAGAAATGAAAGTTTGATATTTTCTCTCACAATTGTATGTTTTAGCTCATATCTAACCGTTTGTCTTTTGGATTTACAGTCTGCTGCTTTCAATTTCTCTCCATCCAGCATGCAACTTTTGGAAGTTTTTGGATGTAATTTTGTTGTTTGGGATATTTTTAAGGTTTTCTTAAACTAATGATATTTTTATCTGGTCAAGAAAATTAATGATGTTTCCTGGAGTTCCTTCCTACCCCGGAAAGGGTGTTTATAAGTAATTAGTTGAGGCTATTTTGGGGTATTTCAATTGGACTCAAATTAGTGTAGTACAATCTAAGTCGCAATCAGAATCTTTAAAATTATTTCCAACTTGAATGCTTATGATATTCCTGTTTTCCTTATTATTCTTTTGGGAAATTATTTGCAACTTTCAGCACCAAAATTACCTTATTTTTTTATTAAAAAAAGGTGGCCACTGAACCCCGATATAACGGCGTAACGCCCGTTACTTTTATCTTCATTTTTAAAATGGTCTGCGCCATGAAATTAGTCTTACTGGTATTTTCTTTTTTGTTTGATTTCGGATATATAACGGCATAAACTAACATTTAATATAGAATCTATTCGCTTTAAAGATACCATTTTTTATTAAATATGCAACAATTTTACCTATTTAGGAACAATTACATTTAGTACAAGAATATATAGTACGCTGCAATACTGTAAATAATGAATTTCCGACATCATTTCAAGCCTCCGTCTACGAGAGGATGATCAACTTTTAGATTCGCTTAACTTTTTTCTTTTCCTTTCCGTCTCAGAAAACTTCTTTTCCTTTTGTTTTTGAAAGGCTTAACTTTTCATTTCATGGTCACTTTACTTGTAATCTTTAAGCAGCTATAATTGTTAATTTTAGTACAATTTTTTTCCATAGGAGTGTCGATTTATAAACTAGAATTCTGCAATTTTATACTTTGTTACCGTGTGAGGATGAAACTAATATTTATAGAATTGAAATTCGATAAATCAGAAGAAGAAACAAGATTTATCAGTGTATGCAACTTTAGGGTCTTCGCATTTAGTTCAAACTAATCATGGAATTTTAGGTACAAATGTACCTTTGATATATTTTCCAAGGTTGAAATAGAACACCTTGAGCTCATTTAATTGGTAATCTTTTTGAAAAATAAAAAAATTTCGTAACACTACAATTAATAAGATGATTGAAAACAAGGCTTAGTTGAGAGTAATTAATAATGCCAAGTGGTGGTAATGAGAGAGTAACTGAGTAATTGTTTCATTGACGTCTCGATGCTTGTTAACTAGGATCCAAATCGGAGTTACTTTGATTCACAATCTCATATTCCATTTAATCAAAACTTTGCAATTCTAATGGATTATATGTATATATACTATTGTAACTCATATTAAACATTTATAAATGGTCTAAAATTAGCCATACTAGACATGCTACTTTGTAAGTATGTTATTAAAACCTATTTATGAATATCAAAGAATTAAATTTTTAATGAATGATGCTACTTTATATGTACGTTATTAAAACCTAAGTATGAATATCAAAAAATGAAATTTTTAATGAATGACAACTAACATACCAATGGCATTCCTCAGGACTAAAATCTGAAGACTATGAAATAGGAAAAACATAGTTTGATATATATATATATATATATATATAGGAGAGTTAACATAAAAACCTTCTTTATCATGAGAATATGAGAACCAAAAAATGATGAATTCAATGTGAAAATTGATGAATCCACTGTAAAAGTTATTGAATCAAAAAAATAAAATTTCGCTCCTCATGTGATTCAAATCCTAGGTGAAAATTATGAATTTTTGGATTCAGTAACTTTCTCGACGGATGCATTATTTTCATAGTGAATTCATTTTGTTCCTAACAAATTTTTATAGTTCTTAATTCTCACGTTAAAAAATGTTTCTTATTTGAATCTCACTATATATATATATAAGAGATAGATCAGGTAGGAAAGGATAATTTGGTAGGAAATGAGAATAAATATGAGCCTTTGATTCGTTGGATCAATGGTTGAGATTTAATTTCGATTATGCTACAGTTTTGTGTTTTGTATGCTACGTGGAATACTGTGCAATACTAGAACCCTTCTTGTCTTCTGTTCTGAATGAAAGATGTCTAAACTAATATATTTAGCATATGTGCTACGAAAAGATGAAATATGTCTAAACTAACACGTGCAACATAGTAATTACGATTGTCTTACACAAATATGAAAGATATGCTAGACTTACATATCTATTCCTATTTCCTACACTTATTTTCATTCTCATATGAACCGTCCCCTATATATATGTGTGTGTATGTGTGTACTTATATAAAACTGTACAAGATCAAGGCAAAATCAGATGAAAATGGCCTAAAACAAATGTTTTAAATTTTTTTAGGAAAAATATTATGCTAGTGGCTGAGATAAATACCCGGCAAGAAACCAACAAGAATCTCCACCTGCGAGCAACATGCAATAATCTCAAAATCAGAACCCCATCCCCCAAAAAAAAAGGCTAACAGATACAAGAACCAATATGTAGAATAATCAATAAGGAAAAGCATGAAAAGTATAGACACAGCTCAAGCATAGAGCTTCATCACGTGTATATACACAAGAATTCACATAAATGTTAAGACATCATCACAACCACGTTTTTCATGTAAAGATCACTACGAAAGAATGAATAAGAGGGTGCGGTGCTACTCTTGTAAACAATCTATTACTACACTAACTCTTGCAGCTAAACAACAACAATCTAGTATACACGAGGTGATGACAAGTAAAATGTTCAGCAATTCAATTTTACCTTGATGGATCGCGAAAAGCTGCTGCCTAGATTGGATCATCTTCAATCTTGATATACATCTTCATCCTGTGCGGTCTGCAGCTGGATTGCATGTTCTTGCTTAGCAGTTAATGATTCGGACCCTTTACATGAAGCAAACGAGTCGAGCAACTGTTTCCTCACAGGCAAACTTCTACGAGTAAGAGCTATTTTTTTGTAAACATCAAGCATTTGTTGCTTTTGAATTCTGCCGAGGTTGGGCCAGGATCAGTTTGCACCTTGTCTCTTTTGGAGAAGGAGAGTTTTCCATTGCATTTACGAATTTCCTCAAGTGTTTGATGTACTGGAAATGTTTCTATATTGCAGTGCCGCGCCTTTCACCCATAATGGATCATATTTCTCCTTGGCAAGTTCCCATAGTCGCTTGCCGTGTGAGAAGTCAACAATCTCGTCATTTGTACCCTATAAGCACACATCCACATTTAGGTGCCAGAAATACGAGTTATCATATCACCAAAAATATCGGAGGAAAAAAGAATATGGGCATAATATCCCAAACAGAAACTTTAATGATAAGTGCACCGGAATAAAATTAGAAGTCAACAATCTCGTCACTTGTACCCTATAAGCACACATCCACATTTAGGTGCCAGAAATACGAGTTATCATATCACCAAAAATATCGGGAAAAAAAGAATATGGGCATAATAACCCAAACAGAAACTCTAATGATAAGTGCACCGGAATAAAATTACCAGGCATCGTATCATAACCTACATTATCAGAAAACTAAAGTGGAAACATAAGCAAATTATGGTAGTAGACAAAAGAAGAGACCAATTAATGGAAGATAATTGGGAGGACAAGCATCGGGCTAAATGAAGAACCCAACTTGTGACACAATAGTGCAACAGCTAGGTTTCAGTTTCTCCTCTTTGTCTAAAAATCATTAAAGATAATTGCTGAAAAGGAGATGAAAGACATTCCCTAATTGAGCACTCTTGACGTATTTCATAATGGTATTCTTTGAGCTTGAAGCACACCATCTCATCGAGGCCTTGTAAACCCTCGAGCATGGAAAATGATATATGATATACATAGACCTCTATAGTTACGTAATAGTCGAGGAAACTCGGGACACTGGTTTCCTCTGCGTTGCTTTTTTGCCATATCCCTAACAATTCCTATTCATATCCTAAGGAAATTTTATGAGCAATTCACATATTTGAATCAGAGTTTTTGAGGCCCATATGAGCAATAATAAATGTATGGTCCATTCCTTGGTTTGATTCGTCCAAGGTGAAGACGTCAACTCCAAGTTCCTACCAAACTGGGTAAATCATTCATTGAAAGTGAATCGACATACCTCTATAACAATTTGTCAACTCATTCAAGAAGACAAGTGTGAAAATGAGAGTAAAAGAAATGAGCATCAGTCTTTAGAGGGACAATATAAATTTAGCCAACCAGGCCCCCACCACCCTAGTAAAGTTGGCAGTTGGAATTCAGCTCAACCGACAAAGTAATTGATATTGATGAGCATGAAGAAGTATACAGTCCTTCTCAATGCTGGACAGAAGGAAAGCACCTTACATGCCTTAAATGTAAGAAGAAGAAACATTTATATCAAGTAACATTTTCTAGAAACTTGAAAGCCATTATTCCTGAGCCAGGACCAAAAATAAATGTCAGCTGAAGTTATTGAGTCAGAATCTCACTTCTAAACCCGGCCCTTTAAGTCACGGTTTCACCAGAATGATATCAGACCACACCTCGAATTAAAATTAATGCATTAAGTGTGTTGGATGGGTGCATATATGGTGTCTAAACATCTTCAAATGAATTTTAGAGCTAAAGGAGAGAAGTTGCGAAGATTTCTTACATGTATTACTAGAACTGGGCAGTTGACATTCCTTATTTTGTCTATGTTCTGCACCCCAGATTTTCAGTTAGACACCATCAGCAATATTAGTAGAAGCAGAAATCTGTTGAAAGGTTGAAACTTACTTTGAAAATGTCAAACCAGAATGTGACCTTAACATTGTAAAGAACTCTTATTCCCGAAAGAATTGCACTGTGGAGAACTACAGCTCTCAACCTAGGAAAGCGAGACGCAAGATGTAATGTTGGACCACTCCCTACAGATTGGCCATATAGAATGACATCCTCCTGCTTGATCCCGTACTCATTCTTCAAACATTCATAGACAGCCTCAATGTCGTAGTATGTGTTTAACTCGGATGGCTGTAATTATATAGAGTCATCATCTTTATACAAATTTATTTTTCCATTTGCCTCCCCTTACAAAGTAAGTTTGTAGCAAAGATCACTTTAATGTTGCAAAAAAGAAAAAGGAATCTTGACATTAATACATGATTAAAATGTTCTTACCTTACCAGAGGATGCTCCATATCCAGAATAATCATAGCTGCAACGAAATAAAGAAAACATAAAGACAGTAAGAATGAGGATAATGCTCTTGAGCACAGCTAAGCATAACGTCAAACCCTATCCAATCCAACTAACACAAACCGCTTGCAAATAAAGGGAGAAAACAGAAGTCTGATCATGATGATTAATGCAGGTTAGTCCTCTCTTTTCGAAGAATGTATGCATCCCTCATTACAGTAGAGACAGCTACTCTTGAGCACAGGTTTAGCAACGAAGGCTAATCCCAGTAATTAGACATAAGACATTCATAGAGAAACTACTTGCAAGAACTCTTATATATTTGTATTACTAATAATCAAGAGTGAAATATTATGGCCCTTGATGTACGTATTCCGAAATATCATACAAACATAAATGCAGGATCGACATTCTACCCACACAAAGATAAAATCAAAATCATAAACTCTCCATCAATTCAAGCAAAGGGCAAACCATGAACTAGAACTGCAAAATAACATTCCTCGCCATCAATTCAAGCAAAACTCAGAATCCCAATTCCAAAACATCAAAACTCTTAATCACCACTCCCCACACAATCTCACCCCTCATATCCAAATTTGCCCCAATTTGCTAAACCATATTTATCAAAATAAACAACAAAAGGAGATGTTCTTCAATATGCTATTCAGTATGAAGTATGAACATCACAGATCAAAAACACCTATTTTTTGACATATTTGGCGCCACCACGAAAAAACTCAGACAGTCCATCTCGGACCACCTCAAGCAACCAAATATAAAAATGAAATACAAAACTAGCAAAAAAAAGCACACATAAAAATCCACTCACGCCCAAAATCCACACACAAAATCAAGAATCACATAATCCAAACACACACCTCATGATGTTGACACGTAGATGCGCTCTCAGCTCGAGAAAGAGCTCCAGCATCTGCCCCAAATCGGCGGCGTTGCCGTGAGAATACAGCAGCGTAAACCTCCCCGCCGGGTGCCTCCAAAAAGTCGCCACAATTTTATTCCCGCCCTTCGTATCCAACAAATGTACGTCCACGTTCTTCTCCGGCGACAGCCCGCTCATCACCAGCTTCCCCTCCACCTCATCGCTGTACACGTCGTACGTCGGCGGCTCCGGCGGGAAAAACGCGAACTTTGCAGCCACGTTCGATGTCACATTTCCCATTTATTCTATTCGACCAAATTCCCACCAAGATTCCGCCTTTCAACCTGAATTCGGACCATGAACAAACTTGTATAATTTTATTTTTCTGGGATTGTCAAAATTTGGGATTTTTCTCTGCCCCTTTTTTCTGGGTTGGGCTTTTTCTTCTTCTCGTATTACTAATCTCCCTTCTCCCTGTTTCTACCTCTTCAATTTTTTTCTTTCTGGATTTTTTGCGAGGATTTGTGTTTTGATGACGATAGAGATATTGGAAGGTCCGATCTAAGCGAGAGAAGGAGACAGGAGAACTGAAAGAAGCGAAAGAAAGAAGAAGGGAATTGGGTTTGTATTTCCGTGTTGCATGTTTGTTATGTTTTCTTTTTCTTTTTCTTTTTCTTTTTTTTTCTTTTTTTTTATTGATTTCTGGAGTGTATTGCGATATGTTAAATGGATTAGTTGTCATGTTAAATGGATTTAGTTTTTATGGACACCCATGAAGGTTGTTGAAGAGTCGGTTTTGCCCTTGATTTTCCTGGTTGAAGTTTCTAACTTTTCTGCCAATTTATAGTGATCATGGATATTGACCTTGCTTGGTATCTAGATTTTGTTGCTCAATTTATTAAATGAACGAATCTGCTGCGATCATCTTTTACATGCTCCATTTTTGCTACGATTTTATATAAATAATTTTCGTATATAATATAATAAGATAAAACAGGTGATAATATATTTAATATACAATTGGAATGAAGGGCTATTTATAACAAGATATAATTCGATCTCTAATTAGATTTAGATTTCATCAAGTCCAATATGTTTTCACAAAGTTTGGATCAAGTTGTAGTTGTGATCATGTGTACATACTTATCAAACTCCATAACTCAACAAAATCAAAATTGCATTTAAATGATATATGCGTCTTATTGGTTGATTTGTTAAGAATAATATTTTTTTTAGATAATAAACTGGCAAATCCGTGAAATTACTGGTTTTTGAAAACCGTCATTATGGTTGTTCTAGTATTTTAATGGCTTATTTAATAACAACCTTAGATAAATATAAATAGATAACTTAATAAATTATAACATAAATGAATTATGATTGTGAAGAAAGTAGGTTGATTCTTTATGGGTGTACTTCTAGGCACAAGAAGTTTCTGCATAGTTATGATTATTTAGAAGAGTTTAGAGGCAATTACAAGACTTATTAGTTATTAGTTATCTTAAACTCCCTTTGTCTTATTTTAAGTTATTCATATCTTTTTTAAAATTGTTATATTTAAAATGATCGTTCTAAAAAGTAGTATTATTTTTATATATAAAAATAATTCGAATTTTATATATAAAATATAATTTTTATTGATCTACGTGTTCAAAAATAATAAATTACTTAATCTATCGTTGGAAATTGGAAAAAAAGGATGTAGTGCCTTCTTAATCCACGTAGTTCAGTTATTCCTTTTATGCCGTATATCTTGCCTGTTTATTCTAATTTATCAATAAATACTATCATGTCATCATCAAATTATGATTCACGTTACACCATGTTAAACCAAAATAAAGATAATAAGAAATATATAATTCATGCCCAATTTTTTTCAGCCCTTCCACTTAAATGACGATATTCCCAATAATAGTCGTTCGGTTAAAATTGGGATTTACAGGAATATAGATAAGAAATTTGGACCCGTCCTAGCGTGTTAGGCGTAACATGTGATGGGAGGGTACTTTCAGTAAAAAAAAATCAAAAAATATTTGGTATCGTTTGATTTTATAATATTACTTTTTATGACATATATATACATGTATAGTTATCTTAGTTGCTCGAACTATTATACAGTAGATTTATTTTAGTTTGACATCGTACGAGTACAGAAATATTGTTTCCCCCCCAACTGTAACCATAAATATTAGTCTAAATTTGTCCACTAGGGACAATCCAATGGTTAAGGTGGATTTCTATGGTCGAGAGGTCGTGGGTTGAACCCCACATGGGGCGTCTACATGGGTTTGAGTCATCACACTGATTTTTCAAGTATAGTATACGTGTGGTTTGCGCGCTATCAGCGAGAGCGTGAGGTTTCTGGGTCTGGCATGGTTTGGCGCATCACACCGATTTTTCAAGTATGGTTTCACTGTCGCGTGTGGTTTGTAGGTTATTCACGTAAACGTAGGATTCTTGGTCTTGTCTCTAAAATATCATTGCGGGTTCTATGATATCAAAATAAAATAAAAAATATTAGTCTAAATTTGAAATGGATAAGACCCGCCGGCCCCATTCAATAAAGAAAGGTTAAAGGTAGATGTTGATTCTTGATGGACGGCTGAGATTCAGTCAAAGGCTGCTATAAATCTAGAAGAGAATTACAGATTGGATATGTCAGATTGACCTGGTCAGAAATAAGACATTGCTCTCTTTGTTCTTTTCCCCTAACTATTCTAGCCAATCATGAATTATGTAACACGTTAAAAAGTATAGAGGTAAATACAGTCGATATTCATTTTCTCTTTTCTAAACTCTATATCCATATTCTACAATATCCATATATTATGCCCCTTTATTATTTCAAATCCACACCTTTGCCTTTTCCGACCTCTTTTCGGATTTATTAACTATTCATCCTTCTATTATCAATCCATTTAACTAATGAATAGTTTTCATGAAATTTTTCATACATTTTTATCAGGACTAATATAGTTTAGTATATTTAAATATAATCAATCATGTATTGACGTCGATCCTTTTTATCGAAACATTATTGGGTTGTATCCGATCTTAGAATTTTTACGGATTAAAATCAACCACACGATCGCAACTGATGAGCTCTTCCTATACTAACTCGTTCGCTAGCACACGGCACAATCCTCGTTTTTTTTTTCAACTCGAAGCATAAGGTACATAGTCAATTCAATAGAAGAAAATGTAAAATAATACTAGAATAGTCGGGCAAAAGCCTGAATTTTTTATTGAGAATATATTAAATACTTCATCTATCCATAATAAGTGTATCACTTATGGATGACACGAGTTTTAACAAAATTATTGATGGATATTATTCGAGTAGATAAATGATCCCACCATGTGTTATATTGTGAGTGGTAGAAATGATTTTTTGGTAAATAATAAGTGGTTGTGAGGTTGAATAATAAAGAGTAGTGTTCGGAAAAAAAGTGATACATTTTTTGTGTACGCCAAATAAGACAATTGTGATACACTTATCAAGGACAAAGTTAGTATTTAGTATATAAGTATATTTTTTCGGGACAAATTTATTTAGCTACCAATAGTAACCAGAATTACTACACATGCAAAAGAAAACTTGAAAGAAATAACACTTAAGAGAACTCAAAACTATTACAATGTTTATTTTGGAAGAAAACTCAGATGATGCTCAATGATCTTTGATTCCTTCTGCAATATCTTGTATAGAGGTATAATATCCTCTATCACACAACTTGAATTATTGCCTCAAATTCTTTTACTCCGTGACAGCTTGTCTTTGCATGAAGATTGGGTCCCTAGTCCTCCATTATCATGATATGACAACTAACTTTCGGTGCTAGGTTTCTCAACGTGGGTGATGGCCGATCGAATTCCTGAAAATATACCGGATTTTTCTCTTTTGGTAATGCCCTTCTCTTGTTGCTCCACTAATTCTTGTTTTTAATCGTGATATCCCAATCATGGAGTTGTGACACTCGTTCCCACTTATGTCGTTTTTCTTCTAGTGAGAATCAATATGTTATTTTATCCACCATGTCGTTTTTTTTTCAGGATGAGTATCCTCCAGCAGAAAGTCACATGACTCTCTTTTCTTTGTCGGACATCTTACTTTTTATGGTGCATGGGGTGTTCTTTTATGAGGAATCTAATGCTCCTCATACTCGTTAGATCGAAACTCTTTTTATCTTGTTTTCGTAAGAAGCTCTTTTCAAACCCTAGTTTCTTTTGGTTTGGATAGTTTTAGTAGATTCTCGAAGTCCAATGCCCAAAGAGAGCCATGTTGCAGAACTTGCGATGAGTTTCTTTGCTCGCCACAATCTTATTTTCCATAGAAGAAATCACCTTTTCTCAAAGAAGTCCTCTGCAAAGCTTGTAATTTTCATGTCATTGTATTTAACATGAATGTTTATTTGCATAATTTTGGAAGAACTTGAATGAAAATTTTACTTTGTCTATCTCAGTGAAACAAACCTCATGCACGTCTGGTAGAGATTTGATATTTTGAGTATGTTAAACCCATATCAATCTCTTCTAAATGAGGTGCCTTATTCTCTATGACACGAAAAATAGGGCTTCGAAGCTTAATAAATTGGAAGGCCTCATGTTGCCCATTTTCCATTGGTTATGAGGATCACCGATAAAATATAGTTCCAAAGCATCTTGTTGTGTAAGTGATTCGTTATTAACCTGCAAATCATAAACTGCTTCTTGGATTAATTTTAATAGACCATTTATCTCATCGAATGATGGTGCCATAGTATGAACTGCGGCTAATGCCCCAAATTAGTATCATCATTTTACATCATGTGGATTGGCTCTAGTAGTCATCCACACTTTTAGATATTTCCAAAGACTTCAACCTTGCAATGACTACGGTTGATTCTCTTCCTCGTGTTAGTTTCTCCCATGTCATTGGTATTCTTACTAAAATATAGAAACTTTAATAATGTCGATGTCGGTCTTAGATGTGTCGGTCATTGGCTTAAGATTGATCTCTCTCTTTTAACCATACAAGTGTTAGGTTGACATGATGGTTTGAGATTCGACTTCTTATCATCATCATCTTACGCTTGGGTCGGTGACTCCTTAGCACTTGGGCTAAGTGTACTTGAATCCTTGTTGGTCCATCGCATGCATGAGAAAAGCTTCTTTCTCCAGGAGAATGAGTGTCTTGCGTGATCTGAGCAGAAGGACCCCGATCCTATAGATAATCTCGTAATTTCTTGGTGACCTTATTCACATCAATATTTTGTATCATCCACCTTGTTTAGCGTGAAGGACACACTCGTTCTAGTCCATATGAAACAGGTTCAAGTTTTTTAGAGTCGCTTCAGTCGTGAGGATGAATTCGATTTTACTTGGCTTCATCTCTTGTTTGGATATCTGTAAGAATATTTTCATGAGATTTTGAGCGAAAAATCAAAATTATAATAGTGGCATTTAATTTGGCATTTATGTAATCTAGTCTTTCCAAGTTTGAATCCAAAGGACATCATTAACTTGCGCTTTATCAACTTATAAAATAAATTTCTTCCCGAGTAAGAATAAACCATTCTTGGAAGGCCTTCCACACTACAAAGAATTCATATCCATTGATATGCCAACACTTTACTTCATCTTCGATAAAGACCACTACAATATTTGCTTGACCCTCTTCTATTGGGTGATCTTTATAAGCACAATTGTCCACCAATAATCACTGTATCATATACATGACTAGGCTGTCTTCGTCTTGCAAAATCGAAAGCTTTTGGAGGTTTTACAATCTCCTTCAACTATCTTATCACTTGCGATGTTCATACGTCACGATGAATGAAACATCTTTCTTTAGCAATGTGCTAAAGATCTTTCTTTCGTTGTATGATCTTTGATGAACATCCCAATAAAATTGACAAATCCAATGAAGCTATGGAGATGTTTCTTCTCTTCGATCTTTTGAAAATTCTATACCTTTTGAACAATACGGTCTTGCATAATGATTTATGTTCCGTTGATCTCGATGCCTAAAAATTTAATTTACCCATACCCTTGAGGATCTATCTTGGATGTTTAATTCACCATATATTGATTATATTCCTAGCATGTTCCTCTATAATTAATTGCAACACATAGGAGTTTTTCGTGTTTACTTGTGAATTTTCGGCAAATATGATCAATGGCCGACTCGGCATTGATCTTACGGATCGTGTTATTTACTTTCACTTCTTTACTTTCGGTATAGTTTAAAATTACATACTATTTAGCGAATATCACTCAACACACTCAACACATCATAAAGCTGTTTAATTACTCTACCAAGAAGCACTTACTACCGAGAAATTAATCGACTAAACCAATATTCGATTAAGTATGTTTACCAAGATCGATTGTCAATGAAGGTAAAACTTAACCACCACACTTCCGCACCCACATTAGTTATTGGTCCAACTGATAAGTGGTCTCGTGATTAGTAGAATTTGCTAAGCGATACACTCAAGATCTGAACTCCACAAACTTGAAGCGATTAGTAATCGACATCGATAAACTAACATCTATTGACCGATAGAATGTCCATTTTGTGACAAACACTCATATTTCCATGTTTATAAGGTCGATATGATTTCACTTGTGTAAAGATTTATGTGTTTGTTAATTAATTTGAGCTTATTTGAGTTTATTGTGTAAGAACTTGTTACTTGCTTGTATTTCGGTGAATTTGTAGAAAAATGAGGATAAATTTAAGAAGAATGAGCATTATAGGAATGAAGTTCATCTCTGTACAAGTTTGTGGTGCAAACAGATCGAAAATCGAACTCCAGACGAAGGACAACGAGTCCGAACAAAATAGCGCGCGGAAGATCGACGGACCCGGGGTCACGAGCACACGGTTGCATGTCGTGACTGCATGTGGCGTCGACTCTCCCACTTGTAGAAGGTGGAATTTTGGGTTGTTAAACTACTTTGAGCCCATTTAAGCGATCTAATGTTATATTTTACTACTACACATATAAATACCTCGGAAAAGCTACGCAAAAGGAATTTCATCACATATTTTGACTTTGATATTTTGTGAGAAGATAATATCAAGGTCTTGAAGATAGCTAGATTCTTACAAATCTCTCTATGGTTTTTATTATTTATGATTTTACTTTTTTTTTTTAGTTTTCTAGTTAACATGTCTATGTGGGGCTAGTTTTCTATTATCTTAGGGTTAGAGAGTAAACAAATATGATTTTTGGATACAATTTGGATTAATTAATCTAGTTTTGTTATTCTTTTTATGTTCTTGGATTTATTATTTGCTTAATTGTCTGATCGTTAGTTTTGCATGATTTATTATATTGGGTTGATATCGAGATATGATAACTAATATCTGATTGGAGACATAAAACACACTTTTCAATATTAGCCGAGAGGTTTTGAAATCTGTGTGAGGAATTATAATCTTATCGTTGTATTGGGAGTTCCATGTTTAAGTAACGATCTAGACACAATAATCTTGTATATAGTCCACAGTTTATTCGTAGAGTAGGTTTAAGATATTTTGTTATTGTCTTGGAAGAATTGAATCTATAATTGATTAATTTATACGACCGATTTGATTGCATGAATCGGTTGAAACAGAAGGTCTAGAATATTTATTTATTTATTTTAATCTCTAGTTTCTCCATCTTTGTTATTTTACATAAATTACATATGTTTTTAGGTGTTTAATCACAACTCAATTCTTAAGTCTAGATGAGGATTACAACCAAGGATAATAGTCGATCATATTGTTGCAGTCTCCATGAAATGCGGCATTGCTTGTTCTGTACACAATTGCATTCATACACTTGCGAAGTGAAAATAAATAGCAAACATCTTATTTTAAGAAAAGCTTTAATTTGCCTTAATTGATGTACCCTCCCCAATACACCAAGACGACCCCAAGGAACCATCGAGGTTTGTCGGGATTGGCACTGTATCTCACGAACTCATACTCTTTGTTTGGTTTGACCTTGAGGTTCCTTTAAGTAAATTTCTATCATACCATGCTAAAAGGTCCTCCTTATAACAACATATTATTTTCTTTTGACATCATTGAGACAAACTTATGTTTCATCCCTAATATTTTGATTGGATATTAAAGATAACTTGAAGATTTGAATTTCCTCTTCATCAAGATCTTATGCAAATTCACCAATTCTACAACTTAATATTGTTTCGTTGAATCATCTTTGATCTTTCATCTTAGGTTGTAGGAAGCTTATCTTCTACAAGTCCATCAATTCCACATTTTAACATTGTTTTGTTGAACCGTCTTCGATCTTTCATCTTTAGGTGTCAAAGTATTCTTTCATCACGATGCTTGTTGCAAAAATTGAGCGATATTTGTTGGTTGAAAGCCCTCTCAGCCTTTGAATAAATAATCTTATGATAGCAACTGTCGTGAATATCAATCGTTTCTTCCATTATCCTGCATATACTTTTGAACATTTGATGAAAATGAGTTTTTAATATAATGTTGCATCAGTGTCATGGAAATAGATATACTATGGTATTTTCCCTGCTCTGTCTGTCAAGATTTTCTATTATCTTACTCTTTTTTATAAGAGTAAGATCTTTTTGAAAAAGTCTCTTCCAACAATTTGGGGTAGATCTTCTTCTACATTCATTGTAAAAACTTCTTTCTTTGTTGTGCAGATTCCTGTATCAGAATCAATATAAGCAGTAAAAAAATAATATGCTTTATATTTCTCGTATAACATCTCAATTGAGATGTATATTGAGAATGAGTTTGTCATTCAATTAGCAATCTTTTCATGTCAATCACAATCTCTATTCCTTCTTCTATTTTCCCATGACTTGTATTTGTCGAGGAATGTTTTCTAGGATTAAGACATCTTGATGTGGAACAAGTTGCGAAGGTTATTTAACGAAACGGATCGTGCGAAGATGGTCGTTGATAGAAATCGAAACGACATAACTTTTTGAGTCGGGCTCGGAATCGCTATTATAATTCGTTTATGGAAGCAGAAAAAGGCACTTTCTTTTATACGAAAAAGGTTTGTCTTCTACATTTATCGTCCCCGCATCACATCTACTCCTCATCTAACTTGGCCTTGAATTTTAATTTTAAAACTCCAATATTTGGTGTTCAATTTAATGATTATACTCTGAATTCTTCAAGTAATATAGCACATTAAAAGGAAGAATTATTTTCCTTCCTGTTGTATCAAATCTTATGACGACTCCTCACTATCTTTTCGGCATTTCAACTTCACCACAACTTTTATAGCTTGAGCTTGGCGTCTGAATGAATTTTCTTTCACACGGAGATACACCATTTTAGAAACGGATTTAGTTAGCATAGATTAACAATTTGAAAGGATTATTATTTAGGAAATAGAGGAAACTTGTCCAAAGCAATTTTGGAATGCAAATAACCAGGCCTTTATTGAAAATGACAAATTTGTGAGGTTTGGAATAGAAGATAAGTGTGAAGTGTAAATATTTTTAAAAAGTGAATATAGATGGAAGATGAAAAGAGAAAATTAGGTAGTTTAATATTACCCAATATAAAATCCTTTAAATTTCAATCAATCCTGATGAGGTATTGCTATTATCCATATTGTCAACGAATTCATTTTAGTTGTAGATGGATGGTGGCCTTGATTCTTGAGAATATTGTCGCTTGATGGGATATAGCCCAACCCGAATGGGTCCACTAACAGGCCCAAGCGAGCTGGGCCTAACATTGGTAGCAGCCCACACCGGTCGAGCCCAAGGCGAGCCCTAATCATTGCTAAAGCCCTAGCCTCGAGAACCGCTACCCTCGGCCAATGGAGAGGACGCCCCAGAACCAAGGTCAGGCGCCACCTCCACGTGACGCACGTAAGACGAAAGGTCCCGGCTCCGCCAATGGAGGGCATGCGGAGGAAGAGTCACACCACGACCAATGGAGAGGTCGGGCTCGCTTGGGGCAAAGTGGCTGTATAAATAGAAGGAAACTGATGTTAGAAGGGTTAGCAATTTCATCGAATACAAAGGCTTGTAACCGATACTCTCACTGTCTGAGCGACTCTAGTAAAAGTATTGAGGAATCATTCCTCCGTGGGACGAGATCTCATTAATGATCGAACCACGTAAAAAGCACGAGTGTTCTTTATTGCTTTATATAAATCTTGCACACCTCATAGCAGATTCATCATTGGCGCCGTCTGTGGGAAACCTGAACAAGAAAGCTTCGTTTCCCTCTACAAGTAAATGGCAAGAACACGCACGACCGCCGCCCACGTTGACAACAACCGGGCTGAGGACGACCAGGTGGTCACTCAGCGTCGCGGAAAGGAGATCACGGACGCCACGGCGCGCCACACTCCCGAGGCAACATGGAAAATGCTTCCATACACCCTCGGGACCGCCTCCCAACGTAGGGAAGATGTCGACCTCAGCGAGGACGAGCAAACAGCTCATTCGTCCCACGAGGTCCTCGGCCGAGCTGTGGCGAGTTCCTCCACGCCAATCTTGGCCAATTCCAAAGCTTCCTCAACGAGAGGACCAAAGGGACGGGTCCCTCTAGGGCCCCGGATTGAACACCACGGCTCCCGAGGCCGCCCCCATCCGGAAATCGGTAGCCTCGGCATGATAGCGAGAACGCGCATCGCGCTCGACGCGGAGCCGCCACCACGGCCGAGCCGCCGACTCATTCGCGGAGCCGCTCACCGCGCCGAGCCGCCACCTGTGATCGCCTCGCCATTCAGCGCCGCCTCCACCTGCCATGCCGACCAGAGAGTCGAGCGAAGCAGAAGGAAGAAGGCGAGTCGAACTCCTCCGGAGGGACGATAGGCGCCGCTATCGATCCCCACCCTCCAGAAGAGATGGCAACGATCTCCGGGGTTCGACGATGCACGGAGAATCATCTCCTTCTCCGTGGGAGATTCTTGACATGCCCGCGCCCGGTGATCTGGGCACCCAATATAGCGACCTCACGATGGCCTCGGAGACCCTCCGACTTCCTTTTCGCCCACACCACCAACATGGCGAATCAAGGAATGGAAGATTTTCACATGTGCAAAATCTTCCCGAGGTGTTGATCTCCAACGACGGCGTTGGTTCACCCGCCCGCCGTAACAAAGATACATGTTTCCGTGACCTCACGGATCGATTCAGTGGCACTTATCAAGATGCCGCCCAGCACCCTTCCTCCGACCTACTCACAATCCGCCAAGGGCGGGGCGAGACGATGTCAAACTTCGCCTCGAGGTTCATCAAAGAGTCGCCAAAATTGACGGCAAGAACGATCTACATCATCAACGCGTTCAGCGGGTCCGACCGTAGCTGAACAAAGAAATCACCAGGAGAAGCCAAAGACGGCGAGTAAGCTTTGGAACCTGGTGGACAACTTTGTCGAGGAGGCAGTCGGATCGAAGAAAGGGAAACTGGGACGCAGTAAGTCCGAGAGAAAAAGCCGGACGGCCAAGCCGAGGCGCAGATCGCAGGCGGCGCCGACCGAATCAAGAGAGGACGGCTGAGTCAGGCTCGGACCTCGGCCCAACCCTACCGCAGCGCCCCCGCTCAAATCAAGGCGGAAATATTCGAGCTCCACGCCGAGCTCTTCCAAGCTTGCCCTCATGAAAGGGGATCGAAGAGGTCCACGATTTAGTATTGCGACTATCACCAAGGGTATGGTCATGATACCGAGGACGCAGAAACACAGGCTCACAGATCGACGAGTTCGTTAAGGTGGGGCCTCAAAAATATCTCGGACGAGCTGGTCCAAGAAGCAGAAACGCAGAAGGGAATGGGCGGCAACAAGCATGGCCGACCCCGTGGCGACTCCAACCCAAGACGGCGAGGATGAAGGTCCCAACGCTATGGGCGGTCTATGTTGTTACGATCGCCCGCCGGGACGATGAGGTCGTCCTCGAAGAACGATGCCGGAGGCCGACCACGAGCCAAGAACAAGCGACTCGGGATGGTGAGAACATAACGTTCTCAAGGAGGACCCGTGCCCAAGATCATGCCGCACGGGACGCCATCACTATACAGTGCGGTGGGCAACAAAACGTCCACCGGGTCTATATCGACATTGGAGCTTCACAAGATCATCTTCCGGTAGCTGTCGGATAAGCTTGAGGTCGGAGGCATTCGTGTGCTTCCGCGCCTCCCGCCCACTGAGCTTCACTCGAAGCGCCCGGCCAGGGGTCATTACCCTTCCGGTCACCGTAGGCGGGCTCCTGTGTCGGTCACTGTGGCCATCCGATTCTTCCCGGTCCCGGCTCCTCCCACAACATTATCCTCGGGAGAGATTGGTCAGACGCCACCAAGGCCGTCTGCTCGGTCTACCACCTCACCGTCAAGATTCCCACCCGGTGGGAGTGCTCAAGATCAAGGGACCAAGCGGCCGAAAAGAATGCCTACGGCTCTCAACTCAAGATGCGGCCTCGCCTGTGCATAGCAATTACCGAGCCCTGAGGCCGACACCGGGATGACCGACCGGGGACCTCCAACTATCTGACGACGATCCTCGAGGTCATCAGTCGGCACCTGTAGGTCGGCGGACGTCCGACGGCACGTCATACGACTTCTGAAAGAATATAGGGACGTGTTTGCTTGGTCCCCGCTCGATATGACCGGGGTGTCACCCGAGCTCATAACTCACCGCCTCAACATCGACCCGCCACCAAGCGGTCGGCGAAGAAAAGGATATTCGGGCGAGCGCGGCCAGTCATTAGGGACGGTGACTCAATTTCTGAGGCCGAGGTCTTGTTCGAGGTCGAATACCCGACACGGATGGCTAATCCGAACGTGGTCCAAAGCCCTACGGAGGGTGGCGCGTGTCGTCGATTATACCGACCTCAACAAGATCGCCTAAAGATTGCTACCCCTCCCCGATATTGACAAGAAGGTGGAGGCTTTGGTGGGCCACGAGATGTTCACTTCACGATCTATACTGAGGGTACCACCAAATCTGAAGAGTCCGGAGGATGCACCAAAGGCGCATTCATCACCGACTTGAGCGTCTTTGCGTCGAAAGATGCCTTCGGCCTCAAGAACGCGGGCTACTTACCGGAGGATGGTGGATGCAACATTCAAAGACCACATCGGGAGATCGTCGAGGTCTCGTCGACGACATAGTAGTCAAAGTCGAAACGGAGGCTGCGCCGACGACCTCAAGACCATCCTCCAACCTCGGGTCGGCCAACCTCAAACTTAACCCCAAAATGCACGTTCATGGTAAAACAGGAAAATTCTTGGGGTGTTGGGTTTCCCAAGAAAGAAGGCGAACCCACCAAGGTAAAGGCGGTGCTTTCGACATGTAAGTGCCAAAACCATTCGCGAGGTCCACAAACTTACGGTGTGCCTGGCCGCCTCGAGGTTCCTCTCCTGCCACCGAGAAGCAGCTCCCCTTCTTTAAAATCTTGAGGAGAGCCCCGGACTTCGCGTGGCGGGAAGAGCACCACCTCGCCTTCACACAGCTGAAGGAGTACCTCGCCGACCTGCCCACCTTGACCGCCCCAAAAAGAGGCGAACTCCTCTCCTGTACTTGGCCGCCTCGGACGAGGCAATCAGAGCGCGGTACTGGTGCGGGATGAGGTCGGACGGCAGCTTCCTATCTACTTCATCAGCCGAGCACTCAAAGGACCGAGACAAGGTACGCCGCCTTGAAAAGGTACTGCACTGCACCGTGAATGCTAGCGGCTCCGACCCTACTTTCAGCTCACTCCGTCAGTCTTGACCGACCTACCCCTGAGGCAAGTCTTGTCAAAACCTGAATCATCTGGACGAATAGCCAAGTGGGCCCTGGAGCTTGGCGAGCACGATATCTCATACTCCCCCAGACCGGCCATAAAAGGGCAAGCTCGCCGATTTCTGGTAGAAGCAGTTCTTGAGCTCGGTCGACCGCTAAGATTAGCTCCTCCAACGCCTCCACCTCGGTCATCCCCCCTTGACGGAGGAACCGGACCTCACCCACCGAGATGGTTCTTTGGCGGATGTCGTGGGCGAAGCCTCGTGCAAAACGGGCAGCGGAGCGGGCATTCTTCTCCTCGGCCCAGATAAGCAGGAAGTCACCTACACGCACTCCGGTTTACCTTCCCGACCACCAACAACGAGGTGGAGTATGAGGCCCTAATCTCCGGACTCCGCCTCGCTAAGGAGCTGAGGGTGGATGAGATCCAAATCTTCGGCGATTCCCAGGTCGTCGTGAACCAGGTGTTAGGCAAATACGAGGCCAAGGAGGACCGAATGAAACAATACCTCGAGAAGGCAAAGGAGATGTTGACCTCGTTCGGTGCTTGCAAGATCCACGAATCCCGAGGGAAAGCAGTCGGGCCGACGTCCTCCAAGCTAAGCTGCGTCGTCAACAAGTCCACCGGTGGAGGAGATCCGTTCGAAGCATAGCGAGTCCCACGTCGGCCTCATCACCGAGATAGAGCCGGTGGATGTCTCCCAAGGCTACACGGAACACGGCGACTACCTTCGGATCGGCTCGAAGCGAAGATGATGGCAAAATCCCAAAAGTATCTCATGCATGAGGGCGACTCTGCGAAGTCTTATCTTCAACCTCCCCGAGATGCCTCGGGCTGAAGAAGCCGACTATGTGCTCAGCGAAATTCACCGAGGTCTGTGGAAGCCACGTCGGGTCGCGAGCACTTTCAAAGAAGACACGAGGTCGGGATACTCTTGGCCCACCTCGTGCAAGATTCGGCGAGCTCGTCGAGAAGTGCCCAAAGTGCGGATCCACTCCACGGTCAGCGCCTCGGCATCGATTTGGCGACTGCAGAGTCCGTGGCCTTTCATGCGGTGGGGATCGACATCGTTGGCCCGTTCGACCGAGCACCGTGTCGACCGATATTTAGTCGTAGCCATAGACTACTTCACAAAATGGGTCGAGGCCGAGCCACTTTCGAGCCTCACGAGCGAAGGATTCAAACCTTTGTGTGGAAAATATAGTGCGCGCGCGGCATACCGCACATCCCGGTCTCGGACAACGGCACCCAATTCGTCGACAAAACTTCAAGGTGGTGCGAAGAGCTTGAGATCGATCAGCGCTTCACCTCGTCGCACACCCGCAAGCAAATGGCGGACCGAGGTGACGAACCGCGATCATACAAGGATTGAAGAAGAGGTGGATCGAGCTAAAGGCGGGGCTGAAAATATCCCTCAAGTCCTCGGTCCTACAGACCACACCTCGACGGCGCGCGGAAACCCCTTTACTGGTCTACGGTACCGAGGCCGTCATACCGGCCGAGATCGGCATGACCCTCGCACTCTCCACTTCGACCGGGCGGGAGCGAGGAAGACCGGGCCAACCTTGGCGCCCTCGAGGAGGCGAGCTCGCGCTTCATAAAGCGGCAAGTCTGAGAGCCGGTCGCGCTACTACAACAAGAGAGTAAAGGCCTCCACACTCAAGTGGCGACCTCGTCCTACGGAATAATGAAGCAAGCCGAGCCGAGCGTCTTAACAAGCTTGATCAGACATGGGAAGGACCTACCGGCGTTCACGAGGACCTCGGCAAAGGGCTACAAGCTCGCCCACCTGTCAGGGCACTTATTCCCCGAACATGGCACATAACTCATCTAAGGAGGTATTTTACATAGCTTTGATTTTAGATCGTGGCATGTTAGCCCTCCTATTGTTTTGGTGATGTGCGATGTCGTTTACTTGTTTAATAAAGCGTTTGTTTTCTAATGAGTATTTCACCGTTCGTCTTACATCTATGTGAACATCCATTCGGATATACCACATCTAAACCTTCATGAGGGGCGCCGCATGCGAAGATGAAAATCCCACCAAGTAGGGTAGCGTCTGATTACCCATTAA
The DNA here is from genome assembly GCA_036937905.1 of Salvia rosmarinus. Lineage (NCBI taxonomy): Eukaryota > Viridiplantae > Streptophyta > Magnoliopsida > Lamiales > Lamiaceae > Salvia > Salvia rosmarinus. The sequence continues at coordinate 12,810,749 of CM072824.1, read as the reverse complement.
GTTGAGCGTCACACGCAAAGCGTCTGATTACCCATTAAGTTGGGCGCCCACACGCAGCGTACAGATTACCCATTAAGTTGGGCGTCTACACGCAATGCATCTGATTACCCATTAAGTTGGGCGTCTACATGCAGCGACATCGAGACCGATCTCGCCATTTCATACCCCTTTATTTGGGAAGATATGCACTCGGTACAAAGTCTAAATGCATTAACGACTACAAACAAAGTACCAAGCCATACAAGACAACCGGGCTTGAGCTCGTTTATACCCCTTTATTTGGGAAAATACACACCTATGTATACTGATATAAATACATTTACGACCAAAGCGAAGTCCTAAGTTATGTTTGTACCTCTCAAGGGGAAAATATACACTTGAAGCGAGTCTAAATACATTTATATCTACATACAAGGTCTATACTATACATAGCCTCATTCGGGCTTCCGGGCTCTCGCCGCCAGGACTCGCGAAGTCGCACCAATTCTCTACAAAATCTCCGGGCCGACGATGTATGCAGAGCGAACTCGGTGCCTTTGACCCGGTCGATAAGGCCGGAATCACTGCGGCCTGCTCCCGAGCGCTCGGCGGCGGGCTCGAGGCAGGCGGACAAGATCGGGCTGTGGTCGACCGAGTCGCCCGCCTCCAGGACACTTGAGTGGCGCGGGCGCCAAGTCTGAGCATTACAGGCGGTGGGGATGCACCCAAGGTCACACCCTGACCGGACACCTGGTCGGGAGTACTACCTCGACCCCTACCCGTTGCTCTTCTCCGCCGACCTGAGGTCCTCGGTCGCCGTCCGCTCCCAGAGGATCGCCCCCTGGATAATCCGCCCCCTGCCGGACCCATCAACCTCAAGACCTCGGCATGATCGGAGTGGCCGCCCGCTCTGCGGGTTCTTCTCTGATCGGGTCGGCGAGCCAGGCGTAGCCTCGCCTGGCGTCGGGCATGCGACGTTGGCGGACGATATCATACATCTCCATAAACTTCACCACGGGAGGCGACGCAGCTGAACTTCTTGCTGTTGGGCCCTCCTCATCCCCCAGCACCATGCCCTCCACAAGAAGCTCTGGACTCGGTCGTCGACGGATATGGTAGTCCCACCAGCTCGGTGGACTGCCTCTCGTACTCTGCATGCTCCTCCGACAACCGAGCGAGCCTCTCGGATCGATTCTGTTGTTCCTCGACCGCGTCAAACGTCCTTGGATAGCGTCGGCGGATATGTCCGCGAGGACTCAGCCCGCGACCTTCAACTTCGCGCCTCGTTCTCGGCGGAGGCGGGCCACTTCCCGATCAGCCTCGCCCAACTTCTTCCCGGATCGTGACGGCCGAGCCGACTTCCATAGTGGCCAAAACTTGGGTCACCGGCACACCGGCTCCTCCAGAAAGTACCTCTTCGTCCTTCTCGGCCGAGCACCTCGGACCTCTTTTAACTTTGTCGACAATTCATGGTCAAGTCCGATCCATTCAAAGCGGAATCTGAAAATAAACAAGACAACACAAATCTTCAAAATATTGCGTTTATTACTCGATAAAGGGAAAATTATTACAAAGACTCGTGGTCCTATCGACCCGGCGATTCACGCTATTACATCGGGTCCGCGACCTCGGGCTATGGCGGTCTCGGCGACCTCCACGATGCTCCTGCGGCTACCCACCTCCGGCCGGGAGCTCAGGCCCGCCTCCTCTGCTCCTCCGCCTCCTCCTCCTCGCGGCTTGGCCGGACCTCAAGAAGGAGCTCCAGGCTCGCGATCCTCGTCCTCCTTACACCGGGCGACGACCTCGATCGGGAGGTAGAGCGGATGCCGAGCCTCCAAGCCTTTGGGAAGAGTCACCCGTAGATCACCGGGCGTAAGCTTTGTCCAACTCTCTTGGGTCCACCTCGGTCCACCCATGCCGACCTTATCAAAATCGGGCATGGCGGCGCCAGCCCCCTGTGTGATCCGACACCACCTTCGGCCAAAGACGGCGGCGAGATTGGCAATGAAAGCCGAGAAGCTCTCCGACTCGATGAGCCTACCGGCAAAGGCCCTCAACAAGGTCCACCTGGTCGGCCACCAGACCTCCTCTCGTCGGCGAGTTCTTGCCGCCCGGCCAGCTCCTCCTCAGCTCCTCGACCTCACAGGCGGCCTCCGGTGCCAAGTGCTCTTCTTGGGCGGCAGCAGCAGCCCTCCCGGCCTCGAAGCCTGGCGGCCTCGGCTTCCGCCCCGCAGCAGACAGCGGTCTCAGCTCGCCAGCAGCGGGCAAGCTCCGTTCCAGCGCCTCTTGCTGGGTGAGCTCTCCGCAAGCCCCGGCGGCGACTGCAGCTCCCCCAGCGGCTACTGCAGGGCCCCCGTCATCGAGCTCCCACCACGAAAAGGAGATGCAAGTCGATCACCGATCGCGAAGCAAACAAATGTAAATATGAAGAAGCTACGTACCTCGGGGAGGATGCGACCAAGCTTGGGGCGGTACCCGTACTCAAGGCGGCCACGAGGCCGCGACTCGAGGCCGGGCTGGACCGGCTCGAGCCCGCCATCACCGCCCATGTTGTCCACTTCTTCGGACCCCTACTAGGTCCCGCCTCTCTCTTTCTTCGCGGCCTCACTTGCCGTGATGGTGACCCCAGCCTCGTCCTCAACTTCATCTGCGTCGAAAAGACAAAGACACGTTAACCTGACAAAATAAAGCGAATAAGGACTAAGAAAAGGATGCCCTCACCCCGGACCCGGTCCCGACGCCCGGGCAAGAAAACACTCGGCCGGCCTTCTTCGGATCGTCCTCGGTGTAACTTATGGATAAGATCTCACCAAGGTGCTCAACAATTCCTCCATATGGCCCAAGAGGCTTGATTTTCGGGTCCACCCAGTGCGATACCCCACTCATACCTCGGGCGCCCACCCGCAGAAAGAAATACCTATTACGCCGATGGGACACCTTGGAAGGGACGGCTACCTTAAATTTCAGCCGGGGTGACGGATAGTACACCCTCCTATGGTCTTCACGCTAAAAAGCGCATCGGTACCTCGAAGGTCGACTCCTCGGCAATGCCATAACAAGAGAGCCCCGGCCCACCAACGACCTAACGAATTGGGTCAATTGACAAATGGGGATCCGAAATACTCTTGAAGGCTAAGGTAAATGGGGGACGAGAGGTACCTAAGACTGCCTCAAGCTGTGCCTACATAGACAAGAACAAACCCTCCGGAGAGGCTATCGCCCTATCGTCCGGATCGGCGAGACACCACCACGCCTCCCCGGAATCCCAGACTCCTCATAACCTCAAAAGTTCCTCCAGCGTCAATCCGACCGCGCCCACCTTCAAACCATCCCATACGGAGGATACCGCGGAATACTAGAACTGACCCTATGGACCTACCCAAACCGTTGTAGCACATATAGTCCCTTACGGGCAACTCACGCCAGAACCCGACGCGGAAGGGAACTTTCAGAGCGAGAAGAAGATGAAGAAAACATACTTACTTTTCAAAGTAGTATCGGCTACTTAAAACAGGATCAACTCGGAAAATCTCTTAAATTTCTCTCGTAATTTTTAAGTGTCGAAGAAGAAGAAAGTGAACAGTTGCCTCTTTTGCGCCTATTTATAGGACTAGGGGCGCCTGCAAATTGCCGTTTCAAATTCAACACGCGCCTACACGTGATTGGATGTGCGTTACACGCCAAGCACGCAGTTCGAGTGCCCAACCACCGCTGGCGCGTATGACGACGCCAGATAGGACGGGCCGCGATCGACCTAGCAATCATCATACGGACCGGCGTCCTCCGGATAAGCGGCGCCTCGGTCGCACCCGTCCTTCCCACAAATGCGAAATCCACATCGGACCTCGGCGCCACTGTCACCGGCTTCACCTTACGGAAAACCTACAACCAGATCGGACCTCGGCTAACCAGTCAGCAGAGTCTGTGCGGCCGAGACACACCAAGGCGGTCGCTCGGGTCGGACACCGGCAGCCACCACAAGAGTAATACCACTTGACCGCCGCCGGCATAACCAACGCAGCGCGTTATCCGTCGGACTTGACTTCCTTCTGATACATCTTTCTCCAAGCGGACGGACAATAAACAACCCAACTCGGATCGGTAATAGAAGACCTCACGTCCAAGAACAACTTGACCAAGCCACACCTCACCTCGGTGACTGCTCACTCCACCTCGGCCTCGCCGTCGCCGGCTATTCGGGGCTATGATGGGATATAGCCCAACCCGAATGGGCCCACCTGCGCCCAAGCGAGTTGGGCCTAACATTGGTAGCAGCCCACGCGGTCGAGCCCAAGGCGAGCCACAATCATTACTAAAGCCCAGCCTCCAACCGCTACCCTCGGCCAATGGAGGACGCCTGGAGAACCAAGGTCGGGCGCCACCTCCACGTGGCGCACGAAAACGAAGGTCCGGCTCGGCCAATGGAGGCATGCGGAGGAAGAGTCACACCACGACCAATGGAGAGGTCGGCGCCTTGTGGGCAAAGTCGGTTGTATAAATAGAAGGAAAAGCGATGTTAGAAGGGTTAGCAATTTCTCGAATCTGAGCCAGAACCAATACTCTCTGTATTTAACAGACTCTAGTAAAAGTATTGAGGAATCATTCATCCGTGGACGAGATCTCATTAACGATCGAACCACGTAAAAAGCACAGGTGTTCTTTATCGCTTATATAAATCTCAGACACTCACATGCCGGATTCATCATCGCTCTTGATTATTTTCTCTAGTTTTATTTGCATTATACACTAAATGAAAAGAGGTCTATTGTTTCTCTTGATTACTTTGTCTCTAGTTTTATTTGCATTATACACTAAATGAAAAATAGGTCTTTTCTTCTTCTGGTGCTTTCTTTTTATTGAATTTTTGTTAGAAATATTTTAAAGAGGTTCGATCATTGAGTTTGTAGTCTATGCTTTGATTTGTAAATTTCAGGCTTTTCCTTTCATTGTTTTTATTATTAAAGCTTAATTTCATAAGTGAATTCAATTTATGTGAATTAGTCTTATTATATTTGAGCCTCGGTAGACATAATTTTATATTGTTTGAAATATGAACGTGGTAGGAATAATTGTAAATTGTTAATTTAAGCGGAAAAAAAAGTCCGATTCTTACGTATATATATTAGTTTTTTTTCTTCATTTGAGAACAAGCTCCACTTCCATTTATTTTGCTCTAAAAGACCAAATGCACAAAATTCAAAATTGATTCATAAAGTATTGGATAGAGTAAGTTACCGATAGTATAATTATAATATTGATTTGGACCACAAATTACGTCAACTCATTTTCTGGAAACTATTAATAAAATTTTGTTTCTGTAAATGATTTCTGAGGCCACAAGAAAATTCATTAAGTAGGGCAAAAGATGTGGGTCAACTAAACACGTGATACTTGTAGTTAGGGCGGACGACAACAAGGCCAACAACTTTTGTACGTGCCCTACCCCCTACTATTGATGTTGTTTTCTAGGGAAAAAGAACAAATCCAATTTCAATATTATTTTTCAAGATAAAGATTGAGTTTCTTTATAATAAGGATAGATTGAAGGTTATTCTATAATTGTATTTGAAACTACTACATTGCACTTAGAGAGTCAATTAACCTGTCGCCCCATTCTTACTTGTAGAAAGATGATTTCTATGATGGATCCTAATAGAATTTGATAAAGGTACAAAATCGGATGGATTGGCCTGAACCCATTGAGGTATGATGAGAAACCGACTCGATCGTCTCCATAAACTTAATTAATTTGATTAAAAATAGTAGATTTAGGCCAAAATTGATTGGATTTAGTCCTCCTTGAAATTCACACCTTTAATTGGAAGCATGGACTTGCTTGACAAGTGGGTTGGGCGATCCAACTCCGTCCAAACTTAGGGTTAAATTGTCAGGCCAAGTCAACCCGACGGGCTACTTCATGAAATGAGTTGAAGGTTGATCTGATTTTTGGCTATAAAAGCATAATTTAGCCGGCTCAAAAACTGGGGGTGAGTAGACTCATTTTTGCCAACTCTAAAATTGAATTGCCCCTACTCAAAATCCTCACTATTTTGATACATAACTAAGTTAACGTCCAATATATATTCTACATTACCAGGTCTCCTAAACCCTACATCGATGAGACAGATTTAGGTGAGAAAATCATTGGTTTTTAGAATGCAAAATTCATATTTTTTAGAAAAAAACATAGTTGATTTATTTATAATTTGCTCCACTCTTGTATAAATGTGATAAACATAGACAGAAGATGCAGTCTCTTCTTGAAATCTCACGTCAAAAACTCATGGCCATAACAAAGATGGTACATTACATCAAAGAATCAATTAATGTAATTTATCTCAACATGACAGTCTTCAACAAATAACAAGCATTTTCTTCAATGGTTGGTATACCAAATAAAGAAGCCATAATTATCATAAAAAATGACAAAATTTACTCATCTTTTGAGTGTCATTATAAAAACCATGCAAAAATATTATGTGGGGGCAACCCTGCACTTAGTGCTTTCTTTTCTCATAATACCAAGGACGAAATTGCCATAATAATATAATACTCTCTCCGTCCACCAAAAACATATAGACACACGTTTTAATAGAATTATTGATAAGTATTATTTGAGTAGAAAAAGAGTCTCATAATATGATAAGTTGTGATTTTTTTAGTAAATAATGAATGATTATAATATTGAATAATAAAGAGTAATGTTTCAAAAAGAAAAGTGATATACTTTTTATGGACTTCAAAAATGGTAAAAGTAATACTCCCTCCGTCCCAATATTATTGGCACGTTTCTTTTTAAACGTAGATTAAGGAAAATTGTGTTTTTTGTAAAGTAATGTGTGATCTGAAATTTGAGGTATTTTTAATTTAAAATTATTTTCTTTTTTATAATGGATCAATAATAATAGTAGAAGCTTAAAACGAAAGCGAATCGATAATAATGAAGCTAGGAGATATATTTTAGGGGTTGAAAGGAGTAATAAATATAATCAATATTTAATTGAGTCAAAAAAGCCAACGCTGCATGGGAGTTGATGCACCAATAAAAGAAAGACATCGAACAAAGTAAAGATAATAATGAAATAGAGCCTTCAAAAGGGGCCACCCACACCACATATATATATATATATATATATGTGTGTGTGTGTGTTTGTGTCTTAAAAAAAAGGGGTCAAACATTTCAATGAAATCGTTAAATATCTTACAGTTGCAGACTACCTGCTTCTTGTTGTTCAACATCATTACGAGTTTCTCATCATCACTTCAATATGAAGTTGCTCTTTATCTTTTTTCAGATCATAAATAGTGGAAGATAAATTTGTAATGATAACACAACGAATTCTCTATATTTCATTTCATCTCCAACTTCTGTTTTAATAGTTATACCATATATCAAATAACCAAATGATGTCATAGAAGAGAGGTGTGTAGTACATGTGTTAGAATACGAATTAACAAATCCCTATAGAAACGAGAACAACAAAGCTATCTTTCCAACAAAATCAACAGGCAAATGCGATATATAGCGAGATAACAGAAATCCCTAGCGATTGATAAAGCATCACAAGAATATCTCTCTTGAATATACAGAGCCTCCTCGTATACAAAAGTGGTCCGACCTACAAACCAAACAATACGAGCTCATCCTCTACTCTGACTTCGTCTCCAACGACAGAAACCCAAGTTTCAGTGATCTTCTCCAAACTCCCTTCTGATATATCAGCAATGGTGAAGGCTCGTAGAGTGCCTGCTGCAACGGCTTGTTCTTTGCTGATTGTTTTAACCCTTGGAACAATGGCCCCATTGAGGTACACAGTGTTGTCGTCCCCAACCACCATCATTTTTCGAAGACCATTTCCAGAGGCCAGCGCTTTATGCATGTGACCAAACACTACCAACTTGATTGACAATTCGGTGGTCTCTTTTAGTTGGGATATTGCACGCGCCAAATCTGATTTCAGCGTGAAGATATCATATACATAGCAAATATGACAACGGGGAGTCAAGGAATTGAGAAACAAACATATTGTAGTTAGTAGCAGAGATGCAGAATTACCATGGTCGCCATGATCACCACCTCCGGGTACCCAATCCTTTCCGCAGATATCATCCATGTGGGAACCTAGGCCTGGATGAATTACCCGCAAGTTTAGTATGAAGCAATTCTTAGGTACCATGTAAAGATAGCAGATTTTCTGCACAAATTATTATACCTGTAGGCCCGTTATGAGCAAGAAATATAACTGAATGATTGGCAGGAGTTCCTGAAGCAGCTTGATAAATCCTCGTCGCGCTTCCATTCATATCATGGATGCCATATCTAGGGATGCAATTGCAACATGGATAGCAGGAACTAGAGCAGATCAAGATGAGAGAATGACAGGCTTTATTCGCCTATACGTTACATAGAGATAACCCAGTAATTAATTAATTACCACAGTAATTAGACCCTAAAAACTAAGGTTGATATGCACAATATTATCAGAAAGAAGAACATGTTCAAGACACAGATTATAATGGTAGCCACAACCACCAGATATAAGAGAAAAGAGAAGAAAGGATAAATCATGATGTAAGATAATATCGTGAAGAAACACAATGTTGTTGATTGTTTTACAAGTAACTTGAGCAAAGGAATATTATACATGTAAATGTTTACTGATTTATTAGTTTTTTTTACCATTTCACTAAATAATATTTGTAATCCTTGAAAAGTAAATGGCTTCTAATAAGAGGATGATGCAAATTGCATAGGTGGAGAATATACTGACCTAGCAGTAAGAAGTTTCTTCCGAACAATTGTTGACCACCACAAGAAAATGGCGTCCACCAACTATACTCAGCTTCAGATTTGGAAAATCCATCCTCCGATAGCCAACATGCTCATCACCAAGGCTGGTTCAACAAACATTTTATCCACAAATTGTTGAAAGTGACAGTGATTTCAACATATCAAGTAATGTGCCAAAAGAAAATCAATGGGAAGTGGGAACATGTAATTTTACAGAATATAACAGGACTTACGAATCAAGCTGCAGTTGAACAGCATCTTTTTCCTGCATTAAGAATTGAGGCATTTAGAACAGATGAATAACTAGTACAGAAAGAAGCAATGATGAATGTAAATACTCATCATAGATATCAAGCATGATGCATAGCGTACATGTCATTCACCAAATTATAGGATAGAAAGAGATGGGGGAAATCAAGCAGAGCAGCGACATGACATATGGAGCAGGGGATTCATGTTTCGAAGCCATAAACATTACAGCTTTGTCATACAAACATCTTATAAGCTAAATCATCCCAATACTACTACTACAGCAAATTATTTTCAAATAAGATTTGAAAAATTATAAGTTCAACAAAATCTTGTAAGAAGGAGCATATAAGCTTTCACGAAAAAGATTAGCCAGACACCCTCTTAGTATTTTCCACTCCAGAGAAAGACAGCTTCTCAAAAGCATAGACTAAGAACACCAACATTAACAAGGCATGTTTCTGAAACACCCAACCTCCACGCATAACCCACCCATAAAAGGCAAAAGAAGAGTGATGTTGACTTAATTGCTCCAAACACACCCAATAAACCTATTTCAGAGACTTCATACATTATTTAAGCTTACCTGGCAGAGAACTTCTGGGTGTTCCAGGCATCATGGTTCCCCAAAATGACTGCTTTTGCGAATTCAACATTTGAAATGCTTTCAACAAGATCAACATTCTCATTGCCAAAATCACCTGAAGAAAACTCCCACAGCATAAACAAACCAGAAGAATCCGAGGTACCCCTCAAATTTATCTAGATAAATGCAGGAGCAGATGACTCAGCTGGCATGCCCATCAACAAGCAGCACGGAAAGTGAAGAAGAGAGCACCTGCCTGTGAAGAGCACGAGATCTGGCTGCATTTCCCAGAAACACATATTACAAGAAGAATCCACGAAGTATAAAAAAAGTAAAACAAACTGTGAGGGATGCCAAACAACATAGCAAGACTGAAGAGCTAAATGCACTAGTTTAAATCCTGACAGCATTAAAATTTAGAAGTGCTTTGAATTCTTTGTGGTTTGACACCAACCAAATCCAGTTGAATCCTCTCCAAAACCTCATAAACAGATTGCTCAAACGTTTTTTCTTTCCTAATCATAGGGACCAACAAGCAGAGGGACTATCACTTCCCATAATAAATATCCATTTTACTTATGAGGGTTCCGAGGTTTGTTAGAACAACTCATGGAAAGTGCCAAGTCAATTAAAAACCTTTTACTCCTTTTACACAAGATTAAGATATGATGCAATAAAATACAAAGTTTTGGCAATTTACATTCACATGGCTCACACACAGAAGGTGGAAAGTGTAAGGTCAGAATTCCATATTCTGCTTAACTTTTTCTTGAATTCAACACTGTAATTTGTATTCTGATAACATTGCAAGACTTTGGGGGTGGGGGGACAACACGGTAAATTTCCACTTATGAGATGAATACTGCATTCTTTCTCCATGCTTGATAGCTTATTATATGCTACAAGTCACAGAGAATGCAAAATTTGCCTCACTCAACCAAGAAATTATTTCATCAGCTAGACATCAAAAATAAAGTTTTACTTCACATACACTGAAACGAAATAAATACAAATATATCTGATCAGATGAAGTACTCATATAGAAAAAGAAGAAACCTTCAATAGTTGCAGAGCCTTGGTATCCTCTTCTGGGCTCCAATCATCATGCTTCAAATTTAAATAGAGAACAAAAAAAGGAAAAATTAAGGTTTTCCAAAAAAACCAACCACTTGTAGCCAGGTAGAACTTAGATAAATAGATAGAAAGAGGAATAGAGAGAGAGAGAGATTACGACGTCGCCGACGACGGCAATTCGGCAGGAGGTAGCCATAGGAAGGTTACAGCAACAGAAGGTAGACGGTTGGGGAGAGGAGATTCCACACCGAAACAGCGGCGCGTGTAACCACGTGCAACCGCTGAGAACTAACATTCGTGTATTTTTCACACGCTTGATATTCATGCCTGCCTTTAGAGGCCAAATTTGGTAATTTGCATCCACGTGCGCTTCAATATTATTCTTTTTCTGACCTGCCCTTCAGTAAAATCTGATAGGTTAATTGTTTATTTTGTTCAAAATATTTGGTTTTAGTAACTTTATGTTTTAAATTTCCTTCGAGTGAGATATTGTGCAATAATGGTCTGGAAAATTGCTCCAGTTTTTCATAATTTTTTTTAAGTATTTTATATACATTAGAATTATGATTATTAATCCGAACTGCCCATAATTAATTCGCACTTTATTTTCTGCATATTTTTCTTTGCAAGTCACTACCCACCACAATTACTTTTTACAAATTTAATAAATTAATTGACATAGATTGACATAAATTCATTGACGAATGACTTTGTCTGTTGTAAATTGTGGTAGCAATTATTTGTACAGCACACATTCTCCATGCACGGGGATCAGGCCGCTGCAATTTGTGTTGGATTTGGCTCTAATATCTAATCAATGACTAAAAGTAACAATTTTTATGAATAAAATATTGAAAAACTTACAAAACAATAGGAATTTATTTGATGTATTATAACCTCGAAACAAAAAGGTGGAAGAAGATTAAACTAATAATGAACTTAAAACAAGAAAAACAGAAGAAACTGAAAAACCGTAGACTAATGCCGAGTCGAGGAGGCCTCTTTCCGCAAGACGAGATACGAACCGGTAGTGTTCTCGGTTTTGACATAATATCCTCAAAGATAAAATGACAGTTTAGAAGGTGGTAATCACAGATCAACGAGCTCCATTTAACCTGGACGGAGGCGGACATGAACTATGTATCAGAAAGTGCTTTGGAGTCCGGAATGCAATAGGTAGAGGTGGCTAATCTTTGAAAAGACATGTCCTATTTATAGCATCGCCCCTCATGGAGAAATATTGGAGTCAACACATTTATTGATGTCGGGTGTTACGGAGTTATGTCTCGATAAACTGTATGCGTTAATATGCAAGTTTAGAAAAGCGAGAAAGAACATAGGAGTTTTACGTTGTTCGATCAGAATCGATCTACGCCCACGGAGGTGATGATCCTCAAGATGTTCACTATAATTTTATTACAATGATTATCTCAAAGAGCTTTAGTGTTCGATATTTTGCTAACCCTTTACCTTCAATCTAACTCCTATTTATACATAAACGCAGACCTTGTAACGAATCCCTTGATTGGCGGGCTCACGATCCTACATCAGAATCGACCATGATCTTCACCATAATTGCCCATGATTTCCACCGCTACCCCATAATCTTCGCTGACCGCCTTTAATTGTGGTTTAGAGGCGTGTTTCAGTGAACCGAGTAAGAGAGGAAGATTAGGTCGCCCGACTCGTTTAGGTCGTGCCCACTCGCTTGGGCCTGCTAGTGGGCTTTGAGAGGTTGGGCCATATCCTATCATAGCCCCTCGAAAAGTCGAGGAATAGCCATGCCGAGGTGAAGTGGAGAATGTGCTTTGTCGGCGGGATGTTGCTCGGTGGGTTGTTGTTGAAGGTTCTAGATCTCTTCGCAAAGGAAGCGAATTATGACGACAGACGGTCCTTGTATAGGTTACACCAAGGTTCGGTCCAGGCGGCTTCGCTCTTCGGAGGGCGCCGAGGTCCGAGTGAAGGAGATTCTCTCAGGCGGGCGACGTCCGGTTGGCGGGACACCGAGGTGCGATTTGAATGATCGCTCAAGAAAAGCCGAGGCTCGACCGAACGAGCGCTTTTGAAGGAAAGCCGAGGTTCGACCGAATAGCTCACGCTTTTCGGAGGGCCGAGGTCCGACTGAATAGCTCTCGCCGGTCCAGGCGGACATGGGCGTGGTCCGAGGTCCGATCCTCCCGAGATCAATGTAATCATCACGTGATCGATCGGGCGGTCTGCTTACCATAGAACACGCCGTATCGTCGCCAGCGGTAGTTGGGCGCTCGAGCAGCGTCTTGTGCATCGACTACACATCCAATCGCAGATAGCGCGTGTGATAATTGAAACGGCAGCTTTTAGGCGCCATTTGTCCCATAAATAGGTCCAAATGAGGCAACTGCTCATTTTCCCTTCGACGCTTTTATTCAGGAGAACATCTTTGTAGAAATTTCCCAATTCTTCCTTCAAACTTGTTGAAGAAGTCGGATATCTCGCCGAGAAAAGTAAGTATGTATTCTTCATCTTCTCATTCCTCTCCTCGCTCGATAATTCGGTTCGGTTTCGGTTCGACCGCCCATTTTCCGATGTGAAGGACTATATGTGCCATAACCGCTTAGGTAAATCCATAGGACTTAGTTCTGTGGTTCCGCGGTGTCATCGGTATGGGACGGCCTCGGGATGGCGTGGCGAGGTCGACGTTAACGACGGAGGAGCTTTTAGAGATTACGAGAAATACCATATTCGGAGGATGCGTGGTGGCCCTGCCAAACCGGATGATAGGCGATGGTCCTAGGAGGATTTATTACTATATATGTAGATAGCTTGATAGTCGGCCTTAGGTTTCCTTTCGCCCGATTTTCCTTAACTTTCAAGAATATTTTCGGATCCCTATATGTCAAGTGACCTCGAATTCCATTAGGTCGGTGAGTGGGGCTAGGTCTGTCTGTTATGGCATAGGCGAGGAGTTCTCCTCAAATCTTGATGCTGCTTTTTAGTGTCGAGCACCGTAGGAGGGGTGTATTATCCATCTCCTCGGCAGAAGTTTAAGATAGCGACCCCCGAAGGTGTCCCATCGCGTAATAGATATTTTTTCTCATGGGTGAGGCATCCGAGGTACAGTGGGGCCTCGCACAATAAAAGACGGAAAATCAAGCCTCCGGGCCATATGGAGGAAATGTTGAATGATCTTGGTGAGATATTATCGATTAATTATACCGAGGATGACCGAACAATCTTTGGTGAGTGTTTATAGGTCGAGGCGCCGGATCGTGGTCCGATTTGGGTGAGGGCAACCTTCTTCTTTTATTCTTCCCGTCGATTCGTTGTGCAGTTAACGAAATTCTTATTCTGTGATGCGGTGAAGATTGACCCCAAGAGAAGTTAAGACGACGGGCTCGACGCTACCGCACCGCCCCGAGCGAAAGAGCGACAAGAAGAAGGCGGCGGGCGAGTCCACCCAAAGAGCCGTGGTGGTGGTGGGCGCCTGAGCCACTTCTCGACGGGACCTCAGCGACCTCGAGCCCGACGGAGATAGAGGTTCATGGCCGCTCCTTGCCGAGGTGCCGGCCAAGACTCATTTATCCTTCCCAAAGGTATAAGTCATTTTCTTCTCCTTTGTAATTTTAATAGTTCTGGCGTCACTAAGCATGCTTTATATTCGTGATGCGGCTTCGGCAGTGAGATGCACCGCATGGCCGGATTCGTTCTTGAGAGCCTCCCGATACGAGGTGGAGAGAAAAGCGGCCGCCGAGGCTCGGAGGTCGCTGCTTGAATCCGCTGTTGACGCAGCAAGGCGGAGGCTAAGCGGCTCTTGCCGGCGCCTGAAAAGAAGGATCGGGCCTTGCGGGTGGCCCGTGCAAGTGAAAGCGCCAGGAGGAGGCGGCCGAGGCGGAGAAGAAGGTCGTGCACAGATAAGTGCCTTTTGGCGGGCAAGGACCTATGCCGAGGGCCTTTCACAACAGCTTATTGAGTCGGAGAGCTTTTCCTCCTTTATCTCCGACCGGCAACAGAATGAGGTCACAGTGATATCCGCCCACCGAAAAGTCATGGCCGAGAGGCCCGATTTTGATGAGGCCCAAAGACGGTTGGGTCGAGGTCGATCCTCGGGTGGTGTGTATGAATTATGCCAGATAATCACCGGGCGACCTCCTTCCCGTGGTGGATACCTTGGCATCCTCTCGGCCTCGCCCCGACGGTGGAGGTTGTAACTCGGTCTGAGGAAGATGAAGACGAGCTCAAGCATTCCTTCCGAGGTAGAGCCGAAAGAGAGACGGGCCGAGCTGGACGCCCTTCCGGGAGATCGGCGGCCGTTGGAGAGAGCCGCAGCAGTGATGCGCAGGAGGTTGGTGGGTCCGCAATGAGCCCGAGGTCGGTGGACCTAATGTAATAGGGCCGATTTGTCGGGTCGATAGGATCCCGAGCCCTTGTAATAATTTCCCACCTTTCGAGTAATAAACACAACATTTTGAAATGTGTATTGTCTTGTTTATTTTAGACTTCACTTCGAATACATCGGACTTGATCACGACACTGAAAAAAGCCGAAAGAAGTCCGAGGTGCTCGCCGAGAAGGATGAAGAGGTGACGATCGAGAGTCGGTCTGCCGAATCGACCTGTGTTCGCCAAGATGGATGTCACCGCATCGCCACCAACCGAAAGTGGAAGCTGCATGAGGCCGATCGCGAAGTGGTTCGCCTCTGGTGAAAACGAGACTCTTAAGCTAAGGATCGCTCACTTGGAGCCCGGGGCGGATTATCTGCCGACGTGATTGGGCTCGACAATGCAAGAAAGCTCGGCCGACGACGGAGAAGCCGCTCGGATCTCGGCGAGCATATGAATATGAGAAGGTGATCCGCTAATCGGTGGGGTCACCATATCGTAAGCCGATGACCGAGTGCGAGCTTGCTCGCCGAGGGCATGGTGCCTTGAGGACGAGGAGGGGCCTAATAGCAAGAGCTTTAAAGACTGCCTCGACTCCATCGTGGAGTATGCCTAGAAGTACGAACTTGTGCGCAAACGACGCCGCCCCGCCCAACGAGCCTCGTAGTGGTCCAAGCGTTAGAGCCTGGGGCGGGAGGCGGCTATGCTGATCATGCCGAGGTGCTCCGATTGTTTGGCCTGCCCACTTTCAAAAGAGCGAGGACCTCGGCCCGTGCTCCAGGTCTGCGAGGAAGGAGAGCAGGTCGGGGTCGTGGTCGCACTTCAGGTCGGGCGGCAAGCCTTGGGGGTGGGAGATCATTCTTTCCGTGCTCAGTGACACCGAGGCCGCTACTGAGTGTTCCGGAGTAGCCGGGGTGGGGGAGTCCCCTTCGTGTCGGGTATCCCGGCCTGTGCCTAAGCTCGAGTAGGCCGCAGGACGCCGGCCTCACTGACCGGGTCAAGGCACCGAGTTCATTCCTGTGAGTTCATCACGACCGGAGATTTTGTGCGGTGACTCGTGTAGCCTTCACGAGAGACTGGCGGTGGGGCTAGGAAGCCCGAATGAGTTTGTATATAGCTTAGACTTTGTATGTAGTCGAATATATTTGGACTCGCTCAAGTGTACATTTTCCCTCGAGAGGTACAAACATAGCTTAGACTTCGCTTTGGTCGTAAATATTTTTAGATCAGTATACGTAATGTATATCTTCCCAAATAAAGGGGCATAATTTGATGAGATCCGATCTGGATGTCTTTGCATGTAGATATTTCAACTTAATGAGTAATCGTATGCGTGCATGTAGACGCTCAATTTAATGAGTAGTCCGTATGCGCTGCAACCGAGACGCTCAATTCAATGAGTAATCTCACGACGGCGGGGCGCTTAGTGAGTACCCTACTTAGTGGGTTTTCATCTTCGTGAGGGTGTCCCCTGAAGGTTTAAATGTGGTATATCCAAATAGATGTTCAGATATGAATAAAATGAGGTAAGTGAAATACTCATTAGAAAAATAAATATTTTATTCAACAAGTATATAACATCGCACTTGCAAAGCAATAAGGAGACTAACATGACGCCGATCCGAAATCAAGCTATGTAAAGTACCTCCTTAAATGAGTGATATGCCAGTTAGGGGATAAGCGCATCTGATAGGTGAGATAGCTTGTAGCCCCTTGCCGAGGTCCTCGTGAACGCGGTATGGGCCTTCCCATGTCGGATCCAACTTGTTAAGACGCCGGCCTCACTGGCTTCATTATTTCAGTGGACGAGGTCGCCTACTTGCGGTGCGGAGGCTTTGACCCTTTTGTTGTAACACCGTGCGACCCGGCCCTCAGACTTAGCGTTTATGAAGGCGAGTTCGCATTTCTCTTCAAGAGCATCAAGGTTGGCCCAGGTCGCCCCTCGCTCTCATCCCGGTCAAAGTGAAGAGTGCATGGGCTTGGTGCGCCGATTTCGATCGCAGATGACGGCCTCGGCCCATAGACCAAGCCGAAAGGGGTTTCTCCGCAAGTTCGAGGTATCGCTCAGAGGACCAGAGGACTTGTGGGAGATTTTCAGCCCACCGCCTTTAGCTCCTGGGCTCCAGCCTCTTCTTTAATCCTTATACGATCGTGCGGTTCGTCACTTTGTCCACCATTTGCTGCGGGTGTGCGACCGAGGTGAAACGTTGTTCGATCTCGGAGCTCTTCACACCATTTCTTGAAATTTTATCCACGAACGGGTGCCGTTGTCCGAGAATGAATGTGCGGTATGTCAAGCGGCGGACTATGTTTTTCCACATGAATGTCTCAACTTTTGCTCATGAGGCTCGAAAGTGGCTCGGCCGACCCATTTTGTGAAGTAGTCTATGGCTACGACTAAATATCAAGCCGACCTTGTGGTCGAGCGGGCCAACGATGTTGATCCCCATCGCATGAAAGGCCACGGACTCTGCGGTCGCTCGGATCGGTCTGGGGTAGCTTTTTGACCGTGGAGTGAAGCTCGCACTTCGGACACTTTTGACGAGCTCGGCCGAATCTTGAATAAGGGTGGGCCAATAATATCCCGACCTCGCCTTCTTTGAAAGAGCCCGTGACCGATGTGGCTTCCGCAAGATCCTCTCGTGAATCTCATTAAGCACGTAGTCGGCTTCTTCCGCCCAAGGCACCTCGGGAGGGTTGAAGGTAAGACTTCCTAGAGGACGCCTCATATATGAGATACTTCAGGATTTCACCATCATCTTTGGCCTCAAGCCGGTCCCGAGGTATTGTGCCAACTTCCGTGTAGCTTTCGGGCCTCATCCGGTTTGGCTCAACTCGTGATAACGCCGACGGGCGCCCGATGCTTCGGAATGAACTTCCTCCACCGGGCGGATTTGCCGATGACGGCCAACTTACTAAGGACGCCACCGGCCGTTTTCCCTCGCGGATTTGGTGAATCGGCACCGAACGAGGTCAAGATCTCCTTCGCTTTCTCAAGGTATTGCTTCATTCGATCCTCCTCGCCTCGTATGTGCCTAGAACCCGTTTACCACGACACAGGAATCTCCGAATATCCGGACTTTGTCCACTTTCAATTTCTTTGCGGTGGAGTCCGAGATCGCTTCGCATCCACTTCGTTGTTGGTAGTCGGAAGGTAAACCGGAGGCGACGTCTACTTGCTTATCTCGGCCGAGGAGGAGGATGCCCACCACGCCTGCCTTGCATGAAGCTCCGCCCACGCACATCTCGCCAAGAACCATCGGGCGATGCAAGGATGTGTTCCTCTCGCTGTGGAGGCGGGAGTGACTCGCCGTAGCCGACCTCGGTGAATTTAGCCTCCGCCAGAAGTCGCCGAGAGCTTGCCCTTTATGGTCGGGCTTGGGGAGTACGAGATGTCGTGCTCGCCGAGATCCAGTGCCCACTGGCTATACGCCCAGATGACTGCTTTGACAAGACTTGCCTTAAAGGTAAGTCCGTTAGTACCGGACGGAATGGGCTTGAAAGTAGGCTCGAGGCGCCGCCATGCTCACTGCATGAGCTACCTTGTCGAGGTTGGTATACCTTGTCTCCGTCCTTTGAGAGCCCTACTGATGAAGTAGATGGAAGTTGTCATCCCATCTCATCTCGCACCAAGATCAAGACCGATTGCTTCGTCCGAGGCGGCCAGATACAATGATAGGGTTTCACCTTGCTTCGGGGCGGATAGGGTTGGCAGGTCGGCGAGATATTCCTTCACCGTCATGGCGACTGTATTCTTCCCGCCAGCGAACTGGAGCTCTCCTCGTGATCTTGAAGAAGGAAGCCGCTTCTGCGGCTCGAGATAGGAATCACGAGAGGCTAGTTAGCATCCAAAGGAGTTTGTGAATCTCACGGATGGTTCTCGCACTGCATGTCGAGCACCGTCTTCACCTTGGTAGGATTGGCCTTCGTGCCTTCTTGAGAAACCCAAAGATCCCGTGAATTTACCCGCCTTCACCACGAATGTGCACTTCGGGATTAAGCTTGAGGTTACGACCCGAGGAATGGAGGATAGTTTCGAGGTCGGCGCGCAGCTTCTCGCCTTTTTGCTTTTGACTACTATATCGCCGACGAGACTTCAACGATTTCCCTATGTGATCTTTGAAGATCGCGCCCACCATCCTTCGTAGGTAGCTCCAAGCGTTTTCAGATCGAAAGGCATCTTCCGTTGGCAAAGACACCAAGTCGATGATGAACGCTGCTTTTGGGGCATCCTCCGGGCTCATCAGACTTGGTGGTATCCTTGATAAACCAGAAATCAAGATCTCATGTCCCACCAATGCCTCCACCTTCTTGTCAATGTCGGGAGGGTAACATCCTTTCGCGTTGTTTATCGAGGTCGGTATAGTCGACACACACGCGCCATCCCTCCGGCTTTTCGAACCACAACCGGATTAGCCATCCAGTTGGGTATTGACCGCATGTGATTTTAGCCTCCCGAGTTGGGTCACCCGTCCCTTATGACCGGTCTGGCTCATGGTAAAACTTCTTCTTACCGAACGGTTTAGTGGCCGGGTCGATGTTGAGACGATGAGTTATGAGCTAGGCGAGACCCGGTCATGCCAAGTGGGGACCATGCAAATACATCCTCGTATTCCTTAGAAGTCGCATGAACTGTCACAATATTAGTCAACCTGGTGCCGACCTTGACAACTTTGGAAGCGGTCGTCAGATAGTCAAGATTCTCACCAGTCATCCCGAGGTGGAAACTTCGGGGTTCTCAGAATTGCTAGGCCCGAGGTAAGGCCGCATCTGGTTGAGACTCGTAGCATTCTTTAGCCGCTTGGTCACCCCGAATGCTAACACTCCCACCGCGGGTATCTTAATGGTGAGGTGGTACACGGAAAGCGGACTGGCTGCGCATCATACCAATCTCTTCCTGTGATAATGTTGTATGGAGAGGGAGCTCGGACCAAGAAAATTGAATGGCCTTGGTGACCGACACGGGAGACGCCCCACTAAACCAGGAAGGTAATGACACCCGGGTCGAACTGCCTCGAGTAAAGCTCCGCAATCGAAGGCGCGGATGTACTAATTCCTCCAACATCAAGTTTATCCAGCAGCTCGAATATGATGCTAACGGAGGTCTGATGTCAATGTAGACCCGATGTACGTTTTGTTGCCCACCACGGCTTGTATAGTAATGGCGCCCGGTGGGCATAATTGGCACTTGGGTCATTTTTGGAGAACACGATGTTCTCTCCATCCCGAGTCGCTTGTTTTCGGTTCTCGGGAATTCGCCCTCCGAGCCTCATTTCTAAGTGACGACCTCGCTGCACTCAACGGGCATCCGGTTATAGCATAGACTGCCCATTGCATTGGGACCTCGCCCTCGCCATCTTCGTGTCGGGCTGCTATCGAGGTCGGTCCGCAGCTGTTACCACCTCCATTTTTTCCTCTCGCTTTTTATTACCCACCCAGTCGGCCGATGTACTTCTTCAAGGTCCTTCGACGAGCTCGTCAATCTGCTAGCTCAAGATCCCGCATCTTCAGACGTGACTGCACTCGTGGTAGTCACAATACTTTCCTCGCTGACTTTTTTCGATCCTCCTTTCATAGGAGGGGTTTTGGAAAGAGCTCGATGTGAAGCTCAAATATTTCCACCGGATTTGAGCAGCAGGGCACCGCTATTGCGGAGTTTGCCGAGGTCCCAGCCTTGATTCCCACCGGGCCCTGATTCTCTCGAACGCACTTCGCTGCTCAGCACTGCCTCGATCCTCCGCTTCCTTCTTTCAAATCACTGCTCATCCCGCATCTCTCTTCTTCCGGTCCGACTCGCCCCTTGACGAAGTTGTCAACCAAGGTATAAAGGCGACTAGCCGCCTTCGGTCGCTCAAGGGTGATCTCTTTATTCGAGCACCGGTCGGATCCCGCTCGAATGCGTTGATGATGTAGAGATCGTTACTCATCTATTTTAAGGGACCTTGATGAATCTTGAGACTAAATTCGACATCGCCTCGCCCCGCCCTCGCGGATTGTAAGAGATCGGATGAAGGTTGTCGAGGCGGCATCTTTTGGTAAAACGCCATTCGAATCGATCCATGAGGTCTTTGAAGCAATGGATGCTGTTCGCGAAAGCGAGGTGAACCAACGTCGGGCGCCGAGATCAGCACCTCGGGAAGACCTTACACATGTGGAAATCTTCCATCCCTTGGTTTGCCATGTTAGTGGTATAGGCAAACAGGAAGTGGGCGATCTCCAAGCGCCATCGATGCGCCGATATTTGGAGCACGGTATCGCGTGGGGTGGGTGTATCCGTAATCTCCTTGAGAAAGGAGAGATAATCCGCCGTGCCGGCCGAATCCGGGAGCTCGTTGCCTCTCTCCTGAGGAGTGGGAGATCGATGAAGCGGCGTCATCATCCTCCGGGGAGTTCGACCGCTTTCCTCTCTCTCCCGCCCAACCGCATGGGCATTACGCCGAGGTGGAGAACGGCCCACGGATGGTATGAGGGCGAATGGTCGCGATAGTTCGCCGAGGCGAATGAACTCTGTATTGGGGCGGTCATCGTGCCGCGGTGAACGTTGATCGATTCAAGAGGCGAACAACCTCGGCCGTCAGAATCACCAATTCGGCACTCTTGATGGGCCCGCCCGCTTGTCCTCCGTTGAGGAAACTCGAATTGATTGAGGTTGGCGCTGAGGAATTCTGACACCGCCGACCGAGGACCTCGTGGGAGCAGTGAACCTCCTGCTCACCGGTATTGAGGTCGGCATCTTCCTCCTCGCTGGGGCGGCCATCTTGAGGTGTGGAAGCATTCTCCATGTAGCCCTCTGTGTGTGATCACTGGTGGCGCCCGCGATCCCTTTTCCCCCGCCGTGACCACCGATCGCCCTCTCTGCACGATTGTTACCGACATTGCCAAAAGATTAGCGTTGCACGTGTCCTTGCCATTAAATTGTAGAAAACATAGCTTTTTGTTCAAAAAGAGCTTCCACGCACGGCATAAATACGTACGTTAATATGCAAGATTTAGAAAAGCAAGAAAGAACACAGAGTTTTTACGTGGTTCGATCAGAATCGATCTACGCCCACTGAGGTGATGATCCTCAAGATGTTCACTATAATTTTATTACAATGAGTATCTCAAAGAGCTTTAGTGTTCAAGATTTTGCTAACCCTTTACCTTCAATCTAACTCCTATTTATACATAAACGCAGCATCTTGTAACGAATCCCTTGATTGGCGGGCTCACGATCCTTCCTCAGAATCGACCATGCTCTTCACCATAATTGCCCATGATTTCCACCGCTACTCCCATAATCTTCGCTGACCGCCTTTAATTAGGGTTTTGATTAGGGTTTAGAGGTCGTGTTTCGGCGTAACCGAGTAGGCAAGATTAGGTCGCCCACTGCTTAGGTCGTGCCCACTGCTTGGGCCTACTAGTGGGCCCGAGAGGTGGGCCATATCCCATCGCCCCCCATTGAGTGCAAAGAGGAGTTACGCGCTTTCGAGACAAGATGAGAGTTACACCCACGCTTCTGTAGAGCCATCATGTCGGACGCTACCAGCGCCACGATTTAACCGGACAAGTTCATTGGACGATCCGGATGTCTCTTCAAATGCACAAGCAGCCCAACGGATTCGCCACACGAGTCGGGCCTCGCATCAACTCCAACTTTGGGCTCGATCAAACGCTGATCCAAAAGATACGAGCATTGGGCCATAAGCCATCCCAAAGACCACTCAAAGACCAATTACCAAGATCCAAGTCCACGGACCATGAAGTCGGATCCGGTCCGGTCCGGGTCCTAGCACTAGGCGACGGGCGCTAGTGCTCGAGCGGTGCGGTGGCGGGCGCAAGCTGGCTTTCCACCCATCACCGGGTCCAACTTTAGTAACCCGGTAGCTAGTTGAGCTCTTCTTCGACCTTGGCTCTACGACAAAAGATCCTTGCATCGAGGAGAAACATGTCTATTCGGAGGTGCCATTATGTTAACATGATTTTGAAACTCGATTGACGATCTTTTGATAAAATCATCTTCAAAATACTTGTGAGATAGTTATAGAATCCATCGGTGGTTGTCTCAAAGTAATCCGCATGTTCAAGATGAAGTAGTACCACATGATGAATTATTTCTTCAATATCTCTCATTTCTCATTTAGCTCTCTGTATCCACTTATCGATGTGAGGCCTAGATCTAAGTGTTAACCGCTGGCTTCAAAGATATCTTTCATAGTTTCATGGTGGTGAGAAAATTTCTTTTCTAATCTCTTTCTCAATCTCTCTTCTTCAAGAGCAAGCACCTTTGTGCATCTTTCATTAGCTTTTTGTTCTTCTTCTTCTTCTTCTTCTTCTTCTTCTTCTTCTTCCACAATGCTTCCAACCGGTATGGGTCTCCTAACATCTCAAATGATGCTCCAAAGATGGAAGGCAATGAGATAGATATCCTCGTAAGGATCACCGAGGTGTTTCTTTTCTTTTCTTAGAAGCATCAACTTTCTTCCTTAGACTATCTTTAGCGGTAGCTTCAGCTTTTTTTTTGTCAGAAGCTTGGGCCAACTCAATAGTTGCTTCTTTAGTCGCCTTTATTCACTTGGGCCAACTCTTCCTTTTTCGCATCAACAACAAGTGTCCGTAGGGAGAGAGATACGTTGTTGATTTTGTGCTCATGTGGACTCAGGTCCGGTCCATTGGTCTAAACGCTGAGTGTAGGCAACAATGAGTTGTTCACTCAACGCTACGCTCTTTTAGTTGAGATATTTCTTCTTCCAAAGGCGCTTATGCATTCATCAAGACCGTGGAGGTGAAATGCCGCTTAAGGTAAATTAAAACTTTTCTAAAATAAGACTAGACCTTTACCGATTAGTAGATGTTAGTTAACCGAAATAAGTTCAAGAATGATATTAGTACCGATCGGTTCAAGCACGGAAGACTTGTATCGAGTGATATCGGTTAGCAATTCTACTAATCGCTAAGACATAAATGGTCAATTCGATTGATAACTAATGTTTGTGCGAAATATGGTAGTTATATTTTGCCTTCTATGTAAACTTAAGCGCTAGAAAATACTTAGTCGATATTAATTTATTAGTCATTAACTTCTTCTCATCAAGATCAAACTAATCGATAGAGTATTTTAAAATAGTATGCAGTGGTGCGTGTAGCCGATGATGTTCAGCTCAATAATATGTAATGTAAAGACGATACGAAAGTAAAGAACACTTAGTTTTTACGTGATGTTTGCCTCACCGATTAACATAGTACCGCTACATGTTAGGAAGTTTAGCTTTTATGTTTCTAGTTTCAATAGAAGAACCATCAAGAATATCGAAAGAGTTCAAGAGCAATACCGAAGTCATCAGATCGATAGAGTATCACGATTGTTACTATTAAGAAGCACCACCAAGGATGCGGTGCTACTTAGGGCTATAAATAAGTCAAGCTATTCGTGAGCTATTCGGAGCTCGATTCGATAAAAGTTCGCTCGAGTTTGTTTAGTGAAGCTCGTTAGCTAAACAAACCAAGCTTGAGCATAATAGTGTTCGCCTGTTAGCTCGTGATCAAGTTCGTTAACCCGATTTACTTTGAAAATATAAAATTATTAACTAGATATAATTATTTTCTTTCTATAATTAGTAATTATTGTATTAAATCTCTAACTATTTTTATTTGTTATAAGAAATCAATAAATATATCAGGTTATTATGGATAAAATAATTTATTTTAAAATAAAATAATCAATATTCTAAACATATATCTAAATTTAGAAAGTTTATTCGATTTGATTAAAGCTCAAATAAGCTCATGAGCTCGAAATATTCGATAAATAAAACTCGAGACTCGACTCGATACTAAACAAACCAAGCTTGAGCACGATGGTGTTCGCCCGACTCGGCTTGATTACACCCCTAGTGCTATCAAGATTCGAGTCATCATATTGAAAAGAAAGCGAGCCCACTCTTTCGAAAGAACGCGAGCATTTCATCGAAGAGACCTGTAGTCAACATACCGAACAAACACAGTAGTTAACCCTACTAAAGAAATACAAAATATTTTAAAGATCGGGTTTTGACTTTCAATATGATGAGCTTAATTTACATAGAATCCCGACATGCCATAGATACGCCACTAACACGTAAAGAAACGATGAGAATTTAAATGAGAAGAATCCAAACGACAAATGAAATAGATGTGATTGATGATTCCTCCGTGACACTATTTATCGCTCCTCCTATAAATACCCACGAGATCCAATCAGATCGAAACGCTTAGCATTCAAGTATTCAAAGAGTTCAAAGTTCATACATCCAAAGCATTCAACAACGATTAAGAAGAGAATAGGAAAACTTATTTTAACCTCTCCCGAGGATCTATCTCGATGTTTAATTCACCATACATTGATTATATTCCTAGCATGCACCTATATAATTAATTGCAACACGTAGGGTTTTCTCGTGTTTACCTCAACTGCTTGGGATGAACGAGATGAACGGATCGAGACTCGTGCTTTGATCTTCCGGATCGATCCCGATCGCCCAATCTCCAACGCCGAGTGAGGACGATCTATGGAGAATGCTACGTAAAATCACCCTAACCTCTCTATGAATTTTTGAAAATTGTCTCCTAAAGCCTATAGGAATTTCAAAATTGCTAAGGATAATTGTGAGGATTAACCTTGATCTTATCTCTTACCTTATATTTATAATGCATTACCATAATCCCACAAGGAAAGGATCCATGCATATCCCATAAATATAATAATATCCTTATGGATAAAGAGAATAAAATCACATCCTTAGAGAGAGAGAGGGGCGCCGATTTCCATAAGCTCGGGCCCGGACGGGCCACCTGTGGATCAAATGCAAGGAATAAAGATGGGCCTCAAATAAATTAATTATCTTATGTCAAATTTTAACATAAATTAATTTATAAACATTTATTCATGCCACTAGAGAATAAATGCTGACTTACCCCTTTATTACCGAAGGTGAGTCGGCTTGCACTTAGACATTACGAATCCCCGTATTTAAGATATCGCACGTACATTAATTATTTAGAGCATTCTCGATCGCTTAAAATAATTAATATCTTTAATTCCTTAAGTAGTACCACTCAACCTTATTATTGTACTTGAGCTAACTCAACCTCAGTGGTTTAGTACAATAAACCTTTGAGCTCCTTAAGGGACGCCATCATCCTAAACGGATACGGTGACTGATACGTATAACTAGCATGACATACAAGCACCGCCACCACCCAAGATGCGGAGAATATTGGGTTAGAACATATAACCTCACCCATAACAAGTCAAAGTGATGGTCAAGAACTCATACTCACCTAATACCTTATCGAGGTTTAGATCATCGTAAGTCACCGAGATCTTGGTTCTTCACGACGGTCGATAGAAGAACTCATCTCACCGTGATCCATCAATACGCCGAGACGCATCAAGATAGACAAGCAACCAAGTCAAGTCACTTATCTATATCGCAGCCTATACCGACAACTCGCCCTCAAGTTGTCTCACCGTGATTCTTTTATATCTCATTGCTTCGACCAATCATATGCACTCGTGATCTTCTACACATCGTATGATCTAACTTATATATGAGATAAGGGACATGATATATGCAATCAAGTAATCAATTCAGATAGAGATTGTAATAGTGGTAACAGAAACATTCATACAAGCTCAACCAAAACCGCTTTCAAGATACAACCAACAATCTCCCACTTATACTAAAGCAAACTTTAGTATACAATGTGTCTCTACTAGCTATTACAAACAAAACCATCACTTTGCTTCTCCCACTTATACAAAAGTTTTTTTCTGGGTGCCATCAAGCGCAATCCAAGTCCTCGAACGCACTTCGTAGACTTTTGCGGCAGCTCTTTGTGAATGGATCCGCTAGGTTATCCGTCAGATCAATCTTTTCAATCAACACGCCCCTCGCCTCACGATTTCTCGATGACATGGTACTTTCTCTATGTGTTTGGTCGCTTCAGGGTCCGTGGTTCCTTCGAGTTTCACATCGCACCGAAAGTTATCACAAGAAACTATGATACTTGGGCAAACCAGTACCACACCCAGATCCACGAGGTAGTTCTCGAACCATACAGCCTCCTTAGCAGCCTCCAAGCTGCTACATATTCGCTTCCATGGTAGAGTCCGCAATGCATCGCCGCTTTGCACTCCGCCAGATACGGCTCCACCTCCCAAGGTAAACACATAGCCCGAGGTAGACTTTTTCTCATCACGGTCGCCTTGGAAACCGAGTCTCAGATAACCCAAAGGCATTAGACTATCTCGCATGGTAAACCAGCCTATAATCTCGAGTCCTTTTCGTGTACTTGAGTATATGCTTTATCGCAATTCAATGAGCTTGTCTGTGGTTAGATCGATATCTAGCTACTATGCTCACCACATAGCGTATATCGGCCTCAGACATAGCATTGCAGCATATGAGACTTCCTACGGCCAAGCGCAGGAACTTGTCTCATTTCCTCTATCTCCTTTGCAACATAGGTGATCGCGCCTTAGATAAAGGAACGCCATGTCCGAAAGGTAGCAATCATTTCGGGCGGTCCGCATACTAAAACGAGTAATCACAAGATCAATGTAAGACGCCCGAGATAAGCTCAATATTTTCTCTCGCGATCTCTCAGAAACCTCGATCCCAAGAATGTACGCCGATCTCCTAAGTCTTTCATTGAAACCGATCGGATAACCAACTCTTTACGCCCCGATAACAACTTCACATTGTTGCCAACTAGAAGAATGTCATCTACATAAAGTGCAAGAAATACCACATCACCGCTGACATCTAAACGATACACACAACTCGCTAGGCAACCGGGTAAATCCATAGACTTTACCACCTCCAAAGCGTAAGTTCCAGTGATCGTGAGGTTTGCTTAAGCCCATAAATGGACTTCTTAAGCTTCCATACTAGATGCTCTTCACCCTTCACCACATAACCTTCGGTTGTCGACATAGATGTCTCTACCTTCCTCAAGGTAACCGCTAGAAAAGCGGTTTTCACATCCATTTGCCAAACCTCAAGTTCAAGTGGCTGCATGGCCGTAAGAATTCGATGGACTTGAGCATTGCTACAGCGTAAAAGGTCTCATCGAAATCGATGCCCTCAACTGAAAGTGTACCTTTCGCCACAAGCCCGGCTTTAAAAGCCGAAACCTCCATCCGAATCTCTTCCTCTCAGATACCCACTTACTACCTACGGCTTCCTCGCCATCCGGTAGAGGTGTCTTTTCAGATACATCCATAGTTGTTATGGACTCAATTTCTAAGTCCATAGCGTGTGCCATGATCTTGCATCAATGTTCAGATCGCCACCGTACGTCCATGGGTCGATTATTTCGCTCGCTTCCGAGACTAAACCAAGATTCACCCACGAACATAAATCGCCGGGTCGACGAACAACCTCCCACTACGACGAGGCGCCATCGCACAATGGCAACGGTGGGTGCAAGAACTTGTGGTTCTCATCTCGCACAACTTGTCGGATAGAGCCACTCAGACGGCCGGTATCTCCAAGTGAACTCGACCCACTTCAATTTTTCAAGTATCCGTGTCGATCCTCCCACTAGACACCTACATCTCGCACTTTCGCTTAATCGGTGGTGGAATACGATCATCTTCTAATTCTCAAGAATGATTTCAACTTTGATTTATGGTTTGTCATATAATCCTCTTCTAAGAATCGGCATTAGTGCTAATAATGACCTTCCGATCCTTAGACTATAGAATAAACCACCTTCGTCCCTCTAGATAGCCAATAAACAGCCTCGCCGATCTAGCCTCCAACTTGTCGCCTTTCTTGTTCAAAGACATGTGCCGGATCGCCCATATCCTTATGTGGTTTAAACCAGTCATACCAAACCACAACTCGAAAAAGGGTCTTTTCGATCGACTTGATGGTACTAGATTTAGCAAGTATGCCGCCGCTTTCTAAGGCATACCCCGTAACTAAATAGCAATGTTGCATAACTCATCATTGATCTAACCATTTCCAAAAGAGTCCTATTTCTTCGCCCGACACACCATTTTGTCAGGTGTGTCTTGTAGTGAGCCGGGAGGTAATCCCACACCGCACCAAATAGTCCATAAACTCGTTATCGAGGTATTCGCCACCGCGATCGATCAGCAGCGACTTGATACTTTTACCAAGCTTCGCCTCCACTTCCGCCTTAAACTCTTTCAATTTCTCAAAGCATTCTGACTTGCGCGCAAGGTGTATACATATCCGCACTTGAGTAATCGCCAATGAAAGTGACAAAATACTGCATTCTCCACGAGCTTGTGTGGACATCGGTCCACACAGTCGAATGGACTAGCTCCAACACTTTTTCGCTCTATAACCCTTCGCTTGAAGGGTCCGGTCGACATCTTACCTTCTATATAGATTCGCAGACCGGGAACGGAGTAATCATAGATTACCCAACGCCCATTCTTAGCCGCCTTGGATCCTATTTAGATTGATGTGACCTAATCTAAGATGCCGAGAAATGTGGTGTCATCTTGCATAAGAAAACTTTCTTTTAAGGTTTGATGTAGATGCAACATAGTTATAGGTATTATGTTTAGCGTAAATAGTATAAAGCTTAATTATATAATGTGCCAACACGTATAACTTCGTCATTTCTTATGATAGAAACACCACTATCAAAAATAATAGAATATCCATGAATAAATAGTTTCAAATCAAACAAGGTTTCACCAAACTCCGCACATACAAAACGCCCTTAAAACTAAAACTGTTCTATCAAAACATAAAGAAACATCTCCGATCGCAACGGCCTCGACTTTCGCCGCTGCCCATGGAGATCGTTATCTCGCCATCATGCAGCCTCCTTGTCCGCAGGAACCTCGCAGGTGTAACAAACATGATCAACACACTGTGTCTACTACCCAAGAATGGGTAGAACAAGTCGCTAAACATGTTTCACATTAAAGCAAATGGCGCACTGAGCCTCGAGCATAGGGCACTTGGCCTTCCAATGCCTAGCCTTGCCGCACTGAAGCACTTGCCTCTCCTTTCGCTTCTTTAAGCCTCCGTGGCGTGCATGTTCTTGTTCCCATTACTCCCACTATTTCCTCGCTTCACCACCTTTGGTGCCCCTTTTCTTTTCCATTTTGCAACGGAAAATTTGGGCCCCTAGATGTGCTAGCAAGAGCATGTGCCCTTTACCCATAACTCCTTTCACGCCACGAGATCATTAAGCAACCGACTAAGTGTATACTCGGTCTTGCTCATGATCGCATTCACACGAAAATTCTCAAAAGACTTGGGCAAGGTATTGAGGATGATATCGACCTCGCTCGTCGTCAATACCTCCTCCCAACCGATCAAGACTATCCATGAGACGAGTCATGGGAGATATGTTCATGGACCGAACTTCCTTCTTCCATCTTACACGCCAAGATTTCTCTCATTGTGTGGAAGTCGATCGTCCGATCCGATCGCCCAAACTTACCTCGAGACTCGACCATATTTCGTCAGGCTCACCATCGATCGATGTCGCAACTGCAAGACTTTGGACATTGTAGTCATCATATAGCACTTGGCCATATTGTTCGACTTATGCCAAAGTCCGCTGACTCACCGCTCATTAGTCGATGTGTCAAGAAGGGCATCGGGTTTAGAGTAGTGAGAACAAACATGTGTTCTTCAATGATAAGAACATATTCCATGTTTCGCTTCCACTGATAAAATTCGGACCGATAATGGATTTTGTGCGAGCATATTGATAATCGTGTAAGAGACATATCCGAAAAGACAATGTAAACACATAAACATACGATCGCACATAATTGTGAATAACAATATTGTAACCTTTTGATAAAACAATATTGATTGAAACCTCCAATCGCCCAAGGAATCCCACATGCAAGCCACGCGTGTGACGCTACACATGAACCCCCCACTGCACTAAAATATACCTTTAGTCGCTTAATTTCAATCCATGTCAACTTATCCTTACGACAAATGAAATTAATGATTCGACCTTACTAGACCACATCACTATCGCAAGAAGGACTTCATGGGAAGTTGTACTCGAGGTGATGTCTAAGCAATGACCACAATTTTAACAACAGAAAATGAATTCTTAGAATTGGCATACTCACTAGACCATACCGCCCAATCCAAATTCTTTTGTTATCTCATTTTATATCCATCTCTAGAGAACTTATGAAAATCGCACATGCAAGCCACGCTGTGGACGCTACATATGAAACTCCCACTTCTCAATAGATTTAAAATGTTTTATTTAGAAATCTCATCTAACAAACTTATGATAAACAAGGCAAGCAAGCCACGCTGTGGGACGCCACTCACGCAAGGCCTCACTTTGTTTAGAGATCAAAAGTGGAGGTCTTGACAATTTAATTTGAAAATTAATATGTCGGGTTACTTGCTTAGTCTTTTGTTTCAAAAGGTTTGTCCATGCAGATCACGTAATCCTAGCATGCTTTTCTATAGAACTCAACATGTAAAACATGCTCGTAATTTTAAAATATGCTTGAAAACGCGATAAACCTAGCATGCTTACTATGCGTATCCAATCACGAAAACATATAATATGTTTGTTCACGTAATTTAAACATACATAGCATGCTTCGCATAATTTAAACATCCACGACATGCAATGAACAATTAAAATAAAATAAACGCTCATCGTGGCCCACTGTGGAACCCGCACTTTCCCGCCTAATCTATTACATAGAATTGCAAAGCACGATCTTCAACTTGAAAACGGGCCTCGCGGCACGGGCACGGACCGATTCACAAACCGGATTCGGCCGAAAAAAGGAACGGGCCAATCGGGTCAAAAACCGAACCGGGTCAAAAATCGGATCGGGCCGAAACGGGTCGGGTCGAACCTGGTCGGGTCGACCCAAACAAAGGGCGGGCCGGGAATCGAGGATCGGCCACGCGCTAGGGCACAGCCCATGCGCGCGCCAAGACCGCCGCCGCCCACCGCGCGCGCTGGCCTCGCCGAAATCGCGCAGCTTTGAGGTTTCCGCGCCGTGGTCGAGTGCTCCCGAGACGAGCCTCGCTACGCCGTCGAACGCCGCCGGGCATCCGCGAAAATCGCACGCCTGCCGCGCCGCCGCCGCCCACGCGCGCAAGACGCTGAGGTTTCCACGCTGCCTCGCGCCAGTTGCCGAGAAGCTGCCGCCGAGCGCCGACGCCGCCGCCGAAGCGGCGCCGAGACGCTCACAAGCGCGCGCCCGCACCGCCTCGGCTACCGAGCCATGCGCGCCAGCCACCGCCCTGCCCGCCCAGCACGCCTCGTCCGACGATGCCGCTGAACGCCGCGACGCGCCGCCGAAGCGCCGCCGTGCGTCCGGTTTCTCCGACGAGTCTTCGCCGCCTCGTTCTTCGTGTTGCTCGTTCTTCTTTTTTACGATAAGATTTACAGAAAAATCTAATCTAACCACGGATTTTCTCGTGGTGAAAAATAAAACCGACAAAAATAAAACGAGCCACGATGAACGACATATTCACAATTAATTAATTGCGCACGATATAATCAAACGTGAATTAATCCAATGAGCCAAGATATCGATACCGTGCTAATACCAATTGAAGGAAATCTTAATTTAACCCTCCCGAGGATCTATCTTCGATGTTTAATTCATCATACATTGATTATATTCCTAGCATGCGCTCTATATAATTAATTACAACACGTAGGGTTTTCTCGTGTTTACCTTTGAATGCTTCGGGATGAACGGATGAACGGATCGAGACTCATGCTTTGATCTTCCGGACTATATCCCGCTTCCCAATCTCCAACGCCGAGCGAGGACGATCTATGGAGAATACTACAGAAAATCACCCTAACCTCTCTATGAATTTTCGAAAATTGTCTCCTAAAGCCTATAGGAATTCTCGAATATTGCTAAGGATAATTGTGAGGATTAACCCTTGATCTTATCTCTTACCTTATATTTATAATGCATTACCATAATCCCACAAGGAAATGATCCATGCATATCCCATAAATATAATAATATCCTTATGGATAAAGAGAATAAAATCACATCCTTAGAGAGAGAGAGGAGCGCCGATTTCCATAAGCTCCGGGCCTGGATGGGCCAACCCAGGGATCAAATGCAAGGAATAAAGATGGGCCTCAAATAAATTAATTATCTTATGTTCAGCCCAGAACATAAATTAATTTATAAACATTTATTCATGCCACTAGAGAATAAATGCTGACTTACCCCTTTATTGCCGAAGGTGAGTCGGGCTTGCACTTAGACATTACGAATCCCCGTATTTAAGATATCGCACGTCCATTAATTATTTAGAGCATTCGATCGCTAAAATAATGAATATCTTTAATTCCTTAAGTAGTACCACTCAACCTTATTATTGTACTCGAGCTAACTCAACCTGCAGGGTTTAGTATAATAAACCTTTGAGCTCCTTAAGGGGACGCCATCATCCTAAACGGATACGGTGACTGACACGATAACTAGCATGACATACAAGCACCGCCACCACCCAAGACGCGGAGAATATGGGTTAGAACATATAACCTCACCCATAACAAGTCAAAGTGATGGTCAAGAACTCATACTCACCTAATATCTTATCGAGGTTTAGATCATCGTAAGTCACCGAGATCTTGGTTCTTCACGACGGTCGATATAAGAACTCATCTCATCGTGATCCATCAATACGCCGAGACGCATCAAAGATAGACAAGCAACCAAGTCAAGTCACTTATCTACACTGCAGCCTATACCGACAACTCATCCTCAAGTTGTCTCACCGTGATCCTTTTATATCTCATTAAGCTTCGACCAATCATACGTACTTCGTGATCTTCTACACAATCGTATGATCTAACTTATATATGAGATAAGGGACTCGATATATGCAATCAAGTATTCAATTCGGATAGAGATTGTAATAGTGGTAACGAGTAAAACATTGTATACAAGCTCAACCAAAATCGCTTTCAAGATACAAATCCAACATTAGCGACGGAATAAAAAGGAATTTTTTTTGCGACGGATCAACGACGTAACATGGCGGGAATTTCTCGCGCGAACTGGTAACGACGGCATACCCGTCGCTATTCCGTCGTTATATTTCACGACGGACACTATCCGTCGTTAAAATTAATTTTTTTGTTATTTTTTTATTGGATTAACCATAGTCCGTCGCTAATCCGTCGTTAAATAATCGGATTATTTTTACTTTTATTTATTTATTTTAACGACGGACAACATCCGTCGTTAATTTTAGCGACGGAATTTCCGTCGTAAAGTAGTCGCTAAGTTTAACGACTGATCGTAGTCCATCGTTATATTAAAATGTTTTTATTTTTATATTCTCGTACGTAAATTAACGACGGATATGTGTCGTCGTTAAAGTCATTCGTCGTTAAGACCTTGATTCGTCGTTAATCCGTCGTTATAGGGTTTTAAATATAACGACGGATATTGTCGCCGCTAATCCGCCGCTAAAAATTTAATAACAGACGGGCTTTCTTCCCCAATTTCATATCTCGAACCTAAAATCCTCCCTCCCTATCCCAACCCCGCTGCCGCCTTGCCGCCCGACCGCCGCACCGCCTCCTCGCGACACCCACCCCAACCTCGCCCCTCCCCACTCGAGACACCCACCCCACCACAGCCCCACCCCCCCTGCCCCCGCTCACCGCTCCTCGCCGCCGCCGCCGCCCACCCCGACCCCAGCCCCTAGCCCTAGCCCCATCCCATCCCATCCCTGCCCTTGCCCGCCTCGCTGCGCTGCCTGCCCACGCCACCGCCTCCCCGTCGTCCGTCTGTGTGGGATCAAATTTTTATTTATATTTCAATTTTTTTATTTTGTTATATATTTGTTGATTTTGTTGAAAATATTGTATAAGATGCATTGAATTGATAGTGAAAATTGTTATATGATGTATTGAATTGATAGTGAAAATATTGTATATGATGCATTGATTGATAGTGAAAATTGAATTGAGTTTACCGAATTGATAGTGAAAATGATGCATTGAATGTTAGTCTTGTGATTTGGGCTTGTGAAATTGATAAGCTTGGATGTGAATTGGGATGATAAATTCATCGCTTCGTGAGTTAACCGTACGCATATGTGGTGTTTGATAAAAATGTTTATAGAAATTGATAAGCTTGGTGTGAATATGTTTAGCTTCGATGTGAATTGGGATGCTAAATTCATCATTTAGTGAGATGTTTTGAGTTGTTAAGTGTATAATTAGGCATATGGTGATGATTTGGTGAAATTTGGATGAGTTTGGTTTAATTGGGAATCAAATGGCGATTTATTTTATAAAAATTATTCTGCCGAAATTTTGTTAGAATTATTATATGAATAAGATGTTTTATAAGTGTCTTTTGCTCATTTCATGCTTAATTAGTTTAAGGTCAAGTATATGAATAAGATGTTTTCAGTTGTATGGTGATGATTTGGTGAAGTATTATATAGAAACACGGATTTCAGTTGCATGATAGGGAATGAAACGGCGATTAATTTTATAAAACTTACTCTGACGAAATTTTGTTAGAATAAGATGTTTTATAAGTAAGATTTGCTCACTTCATGCTTAGGTTAAGGTTAAGTATATGAAACTTCAATTAGGGTTTATGTTGCCTCGTAGATAACTAACCAATAATTATAAGTAAGATTTGCTCACTCCACTCAATAAATTTATGAGTGTATAATTAGTCTATATTGTACAACTTATGTTGAACATGTTTAATTAATTATTTATAATTAGGAGCTTGAAGAATGAATGACAATCGTGAGTGGATGTATAAGAGGTTTAGTTCGGTTGGTGGATTAAATATCAATTTCGAGATGGACTTGAAAGTTTTATTGAATTCGCTAGTGCTCGCTTTTTATTCGCGGATGGAGAGAAAATCAGTGTCCGTGTAAGAAGTGTAAGAATATACCTTATCGTAAGAAAGATATCGTGCGATATCACTTATCAAAATTTGATTTGTTCCAAATTATCACACATGGATATTTCAAGGAGAGACAACCACAAGTAGGGACAATGTTGTGGATTCGTATGTTAACCGTCAACCAAATACGTATCATACGATGGTAGTGGATGTCTGGTCCACAGCTCAACTTTGACGAGATCAAGAGGAGCCAAATTCGATGCACAAAATTTTACGATATGTTGAATGCCGATAAACCTCTCGTGGCGGGTTGCTCGGATCACACATTGTCATTGTGGCTCGACTTACGAGTTGGAAAGCGAGAACAACATTATCGAGAAGGGTTTTGATCAAATATCGAACCGATGAAAGAGTCGCATCCGGTGGAAATTGCGTGCTGATGACTTCTACAAAGACGAAGAGATTGTTGCATGGCATGGGGTTGCCGTACACAAAATTGATTGTTGTCCATTTAATTGCATGATTTATTGGCCAAGATTCGAATCGACGAGCCGCAATTTCGTAACCATCCTCGCTTCAAGAGCAATACTGAAGTGGTGGAAGTCGACGGAAGCACAAGTAGCATATAAAAGATGTATTATTTTCCTCTAACTCCTCGACTATAGAGATTGTATGCATCCAATGCTACAGCCGAAAATATCGCTGGCATGCATCGTCGGTCGATGATGGGGTCATGCGTCATCCGCACTCAATTGCATAGAAACATTTGAAACGAAGTTTCCTTATTTGCATCGAAATTAGTAACGTGCGATTGGGACTCTCAACTGACGGTTTTCAGCCATTCGTCAATCGAAAGCAATATTCATCATGGCCCGCTATATCGACCCTTATAATCTTCCCTATGGCTGTGTATGAAGGAGCAATACATGTTTCTTACGATCTTAGTGCCCGGACGCGTAATCCAGGCGTAAGATTGATGTGTTCTGCAACCATTGATAGCGAGTTAATAGATTTGTGGGATGACGACGTTCTTACT
This sequence comes from Salvia rosmarinus, assembly GCA_036937905.1. Lineage (NCBI taxonomy): Eukaryota > Viridiplantae > Streptophyta > Magnoliopsida > Lamiales > Lamiaceae > Salvia > Salvia rosmarinus. The sequence continues at coordinate 12,773,804 of CM072824.1, read as the reverse complement.
TATGATGTATCGTTGAAGCGAAATTTTCAAATGCACGTTGCATTACTTTGGACAATTAGTAACTTCCCTGCATACTCTATGTTGTCTGGATGGAGTACATTTGGAAGATTAGCTTGTCCGACCGCATGGAGTATACCGATGCTTTTACTTTAGCTAAAAGCGGTAAGCGGTCATGGTTTGATAACCATCGTAAATTTCTAGCTCCTAATCACCCATTTCGAAGGGATCAAGAGGTTTCGAAAGAACACAATGATTACTAACGATCCACCGAAGCGCGATCGGGAGATGAGTCATCACCAATTATGGGTATGGGACTAGTCTCCGTAATGTAGATTGGCGATGATGAAATAAATAGCGAATATCCAAGCGGTTTGAACTGGATGGAAGAAAAGAAGTATTTTCGGGATCTACCATCGAGTTCTCTTTGATTCGCATAATTTGATGTCATGCACATAGAAAAGAATGTGTTCGATAATGTCTTCAACACGATCATGAATGTCCAAGGAAGACAAAAGATACGAGCAAATCTAGAGAAGAACTTAATTTATAATCGCTATGCACTGTAGTTGACGATGAATGAATCAACAGAAAATATCCAAAGGCTTCTTATACACTTGACAATCGTGAGAAAAAGTCTTATGTGAGTGGGTAAGAGGTTTAAGATTTCAGATGGATGCGTTTGAACATGGGTAGATGTGTAGACATGACAAAACCAAGATGTTTGGGATGAAGAGTCATGATCTGTCACATTTTCATGCAATAATTCTACCGATTGCATTTCGCGAACTTCTCCCACCCAATGTTTGGAAAGTCGAATGTAATTATCTTTATTCTTCAAAGATTTAACTTCTAAACATAGGGCTTGATGATCCATGCAGCTCCAAGAAAATATTCCGATGATTTTATGCAAGCTTGAGCGCATTTCCCTAGTTTCTTCGACTCCATGGAACATCTTCCGGTTCATCTAGTCGATGAAGCCCGTATTGAGAACTGCTCAATACCAATGGATGTATCCATTTGAAAGGTACCGCTCAGACATTATCACACATATATATACATATATATAAGAACAACGTTCTAAATTTTGTAGATACTTACGTAAGTTGAATAACAACGCATTTAAATAAAGCCGTGGTTGAGGGTTCTATCTCGCAATGCTTACTTAGTAGAAGAAGCATCGACATTTTGCTCGTATTATTTTGATGATCACGTAAGAACGAAGTTCGTAGATTTGCATCATGGTCAAGCGGAGATTAGTACCAAGACTATCGAGATATGCTTCAAATCTTCAAGCAAGATGGCGACATTTTGGAAATATGTCAACGAGATATTTGGATAGTAGAGAATATGATGTTGCTCGTTTATACGTGTTGCTCAACCGTGTTGAAGTTGCGTACATTTACATGGCGTAAGTGTCGTGTTTTCTTAGAATTCATTGTTAATTATTATTATTATTATTATTGTTATTATTAACTAGGCTCGTAAATATATGTTGATGTAGTTTATTCATCGAAGATGTGAAAAGATCAAATCCACGCATCTCTAGCTCGATATTCAAAGGTCGATTGAAAGAGGCTTCCGCTTTGGTTTGAGGCATATGAGTGTTCGATGATTATTAGTAGAAAATATTTAATATGTGCGCTTAGTCATTCTAATCGCTTTTTTACTAATAATAGGTCAAAGATCATACTAACAACATTGTGAATCCGCTCATATTGTCTCTTGCCAAAGGACCTTCACTCTAATTAAGATGTACCTGTGGTATTATATAAATGGTTACAAATTTCACACATTAGAACATGGGTCACAAAGATCAACTATGAATAGTGGAGTATGCATTAAAGGTGAAACTTATGTGTATACACGCAAGAACTCGATTTTTATGGTCGATTATTGGAGGTTTGTGAGTTGGAATATCCTGGCTACCAACGAAGACCACAACATTGTTTAGATACGAGTGGTTTGATCCTTCACGATTGGGGTTATCAATTCATTCCGAGTACAAGTTGGTTTCGATAAATCATACGAGAAGATATAACAAGTTCGAACCGCTTATCCTCGCCAATCAAGCCATTCAAGTATACTATTGTGCATATCCAAGTTTAAAACAATCTATGAAAGAGTGGTGGAAGTATGCAAAATTAAAGCTCGATCTAATGTGGAAGTCTCGGATGAGAGTTCTCAGATCGATAATCTCCCATTTTCAAGAGGATGCATTAGGTTCGATTACTAATGTCGTTGTGGATGAGGACACGACACTAGTTCATCCTGACGGTACACTCATAGACATTGAAGAGACATCTGATAATGAGGATGATGAAGTTGAATTGTCGAGTCGAAGACAATCATACATTGGATGATGATGATGACGATGACGATGAATAGGGTTTCAATTTATAAGATTTTTTGTATGCACACAAACGTTATGATATGCATTATTTATGAATTTATAGCATTTTTAGTATGCACACAAAACGTTATGATGATTTACGACGATAATTGTCATTAGTATGCACAAGAACTGCTTTATTTTCTAGTATGCACACAAAACGTTATGATATGTATTATTTGTCATTTTTTAATACAACATTTTTACCTTTGTTTGCAGATGTCTCACAGTGGACGAGGTGCCTCGTCATCACGTAGGAGGCACCCAGGATTATACACGTCGTCGCCTTCACCTGCCACCTAGAAGAAGGCATGGAGGCACTGCCTCATGCCCCGCCTCGGCAAGAGTGGAGTGTCATCTAGAGAGGATGAAGAAGATAGCCATTGTGAATGGGTATGTAATCTCTGTATGTCTCGGTTTAAATAAATTGTAGCATTCTCGATGTCTTTATTTCAGAATTGTAGCATTTTGTGTCCGAGCAATGATATAGCCAGCGTGATTACGAGTCATTCCGTAAATTCATGAATCACAACGGCTTCAATTGAAAATTGGTGCCTCAAGAGTTCAAGCAGATTTATTTCGATGAATTCAAGGTTCGTGTTGTTTATACGAAGTCATTTATGATTCGACCTTTGCATATTGTAATCATATATTTTTTGCATAAATATTTTTATTGGGATGATACGATGGACGACGCCATGGTCTACTCCTACTGGTGCAAGAAAGGCCGAGCGCTATAAAGATCTTGTTCACAAGATCAAGTTAAGATAAGGACTCGCTTAACCCACCTCCATTTATCCCTGAGCGAGATTGGGATAATTGGAAGGCATATTGGGCTCGGACAGACGTCCAAGAGAAGGCGACAAAGGCCCGCAGCAACAGGATGTCCGAGCCAGATGGCGAGGGTACTGGGATAGTCAAGCATCGGGGTGGCTCACGCTCTGCATTCGAGTATGCGAGAGAGATTGTAAGTACTTTGAAGTTTTAGATATAGTAAATTTATTTAAGAATCGTGATACTTGTTAATTATTTAATTTGTTTGACTTATTTATAGGCAAGAGAGCGTGGAGTAGCCATAGAAGATGTCCAGTGAGATGTATTCCAGAAGTATCATGCCACCGACGACGGGAGCTATACAGATGGGAAAGCTCGGAGTATCGTGGTAAGTATATTCGTTAGCGCAACAACGAGCATTTAATTAAATAATAATTATATGAAATTATATTACAGAGGCAGGTTGAGGAACAGGTGACCCGGTTGAGCCAATCTGGGGGGAGTGATGAGACGACACCAGAAATTGATAGGACTCAAATTCTCAAAATGTCCTTGGGAGCTCCTCAAAGAAAAAGAATAGGATGTTTGAGTCGGTTCTCTATCACGGACATACATGTAGAGCGGCGTCGTCTCATTCGGTGGAGAGTGCCCAGCCTGCTGATTCCATAGCTTATCAACAACAGCTATTGGATCTGGAGGCCAGATGGAAATCTGAGCGCGAGGCATACGAGGCCCGATTGAAGTCGAAAGAAGAACGCACGGCATACGAGGCCGAATGCAAGCCGAATGAGAGCGAGATAGCGTGCAAGAACAGATTCAGCTCAGTGCGGCCTCAGGAGGAGCCCTAGAGCGCTTCATGGCCGCTCCGCTTCCACCCTCGTGATATGAGCTCCGCTTCCTCACTCGTCAGTATTCGGGTTGTAATATGAATTTGTAAACTTATCGTATGATTTAGAATTATTTTTATGGGATTGTTTCGATATTACGGTTTTTGGATTGAATTGCTTTGTTTGGATTGAATTGGTTTATTTTGATAGTTTGTATTGTATGGATTTAATTGGATGGAATTGGTTGAAATTGGTTTGTTTGGATAGTTTGGATTGTATAGATTGAATTGGATGGAATTGGTTTGTTTGGTTTGTTTGAAAATGTTTCACGTCCAAAATACAATTGAAACCGCCCGATATTGCATATCTAGCGACGGATTAGCGACGGATTAACAACGTGAAATAATCGAACCAAGCGTAACTCAGCGACGGATTTCTTACGGTCATTTTACGTAAAAAAATAAAAATTTAGCGACGGACTATGTCCGCGTTAATTAGCTGACGGATCGAGAATTTGAATCGGATTAACGACGGAGTTGCGACGGTATTTTTTAGATACGGTGTTTGTCCGTCGTTAATCCGTCGCTAACTACGACGGATTAGCATCGCATTAACGACGGATTTTATATCAGACGACCATTCTCGAGGTCGTGGATTAGCGACTGATTTTTCCGTCGCTAATAATTAGCGACGGACGTAAATCCGTCGCTAGATGTTTGCCAACCAGGTTTCCAGCGACCCCCTCATTCCGTCGCAAATCCGTCGCTAATCTATTTTAGCGACGGATCAGACATGGTTTGCGACGGAATTTTCCGTCCCTGATCGACTGTATTTTTGTAGTGACAGTAAATCCTAAGAGCATAAACATAATTATTCGCTCAAGATTTCAACATACATTCCCTTGGAGTCTAAGCTTTAAATCTTGTAATATCTTACGCCTAGAAGAGATTAAGTAGTTGCTCGTAACAACTTAATCATAAGTTGGAAAAGACCATTCTACAAAACACTTGTAAAAGTAGAAGTTGACAAGTAAGCAACAAAGTGTTAGTCGTTGAAAGCTTGGTTTTCTTGCATCTGTAAGCAAGATGGTTAAGGTCGATTGCAAGTATAGCAATAAGAGGTTTCCTAGTAGTAGTAAGCGTAGGAAGATACAACAAATAAGTCGGAGTACATATAATATGAAATTGTGTATCTAGGTTTTCTCGCACCCATAAGCAAAACCAATCACATGTAGTGAATTGATCGATTAATCGGTTCATGGATGTAGGAGGCGATATATTCGAATCACGCCAAAACTAAGTGTATTATTCACTTTCAATATCTTTAAATTACATGTTATTGAACCGAATATCACTCAAAGACATGCATCACAACATGCGCTTTAAGCCTCCATCAAGTAGCACTTTGCTACGAATAGAAAATTAAATCGATTAAAGGAATATTTGACTAAGTATTTTATCAATATCAATTTTTAATAAAGGCAAAACGTAACCACCATCATTTCCGTATGCACATTAGTTATTAGTCCAACTGATCAGCTACTGAATCAGTCAATAGGATTGCTAACCAATTCACTTAAGACTCTCATTATCTGAACTGATCTGCATTACTAATGTGTCATCAATATCTGACATCTACTAACTTCAGTAGGATATCAATTCTTAATAAAAGAAAAAGATTTTATTTACCTTAACTGGTGTATCCCACCATACACCAATACGACCCCACGGGCCATCAATTCATTTTAGCACAAAAACAAATAATTTAAAATTTTGGGGATGCACAATAGAGTCATGCGTGTCCAATACTACAAAAAAAATCAAAAATTTGGGGATACACATCCTAATTGTGGGAGTCAATTTATTTTTCTATTGTTTTACCCTTCAAGTTAAATTCTAGATGAATTATCCGATATGTCATTGATCCAGGTGAAATGTAAAAATATAATCTGATCCGTTCTTCTGTAGTGTATCTATAGTTATTAGTCGTTCTCACACTATAAGTCTATTCCAAACTTTATTAACCCAAAAGAAGGCATGTAGCCTGGTTTCTGCCCTTGGTGGATTAATGGATTTTAGCGTTATGAAATTACTAAATTCCTGTACATGTCATAATGTTAAAACAAAATAAATCACTAACGCGAAGCACATAACACGATGCTAATAGATCAAATCATATATGTGATGTGAGATATAGGTCATTCATTAAAAAGTTGAAAGAATATTCAGATCCATGATCTCTTGATTAACCCCATTGATAAGTCAAATAACATGAAAGTCTCACACAAGGCTTCCTAAGTTATAAATATAATAGACATTGGATCCCAAATAATAATAATTAGTGAAAATATTTTTTTCTAATCATATAGAAGAAGCTGCTAAAATGATAACGACAAAGAAAAACAGACATCCGCTCAAAACACAGCACAAACAATCAACATTACTTCTTTATTTATCCCGCTAACATGCATGCGAATGAAAAAAATACAAAACAGACGACACTGAATTTCTTCCATCTCAATTTAAAATGGGAAACTTGAATATAATAAAGGTTAAAAAAAGAGTGAAAAGGAAAATCTGAATACCTAATCAAACATCGAAAGCTCAGTATGTGATTTGTGTGTGAACGGGAGTCAAATTAAAGCTCTTTAACGGTAAGGATAGATTTACAATTGTGAGTTTGAAATATGTATAGTGCACAAACCAGTAATCCCTAAGAAAAACATTTTATTAAGAGGATAACACTGCATTACGAAGTCATAACCATTTACCAAACATTTTAGTAGAGTCAAAGCAAAAACCCATTATAATTGCCTTATTTATCTCTGGTTTCTGGAGACACAGAGAAGAGGTCGAATAGAAAAGTCTAAAGTTAGAAATTGGTAGGCTAAACATCTTTTTTGGGGAATACATATATATCCACCAATCAATATTATCCAGATATTTCGATCTAAAATGTATTAGTGAGATTTGATCATTTATAGGAGTCTAAAAGTCCGTGAATAATAAGGAAATTCGAAATTAATTGTGAGGAAGAATTCTTAAGATCTTTAAGAATATGCACCCCTTACATAGTCCCATGTCCATTTGAAAATGCATGTTTTGATACTTTAGTCAAATCCAAATCAAGCGACAGCTAAAAGTTGGATCTCATTTATAATTATAGGAATTCTAAAATTAATGAAAAAGTCAATTACTAAGCAGATATTATTGTCTTTGAATTAAATGGAACTGGCCAAACCAATTATTTCTTGTCAAATGTTGCGAAGGTTGTGAAAAGTCTTTGACCGTAATAGCATATGGTGCTTTGAGCTTGTTTATTGTCTTGTCTTCATTTGAGTTAGAGGTTGGGATTCATTCAAGTAATTTCGTACATTTTACAGGGCCTAAACAAATAAGAAATAAAAGCTGATAATGGTTTTCATCATATCAAATTTGTAAAGTCTCTAATCGAACACAAAAAGAATAAGTAATAAAATAAAATAAGTTGTCCCTATTAATTATTAATTAATAGGGACGGCTGGTGAAAGAAAAATTCAACCCCATCATTCCTATTTTTCTATTGCTACTTTTCAACTTCAATCACAACGACTTCAGCAATACATATAAACAGATCCATCCAAAAATCATATATACTATGCAAAGAATCACATAATGTAAACACCTCTCTCTCTCTCTCTCTCTCTCTCTACACACACACACATATGATATATACATGCACCAATCATAACCACACTACGCTTCAAAGTCCCAACAATGGCAGCAGCCCAGAAAACTCTCGCACTCTGCATCTATGCAGCATTCTTGATCACTCTCTCCGCCTCTTCTTCCATGGAAGCTCCGCCCGTCAAAGGCGTTTATTATGCTTCCTGGTCTAACCTCGACCCCTCCTCCATCAAAACCAAGCTTTATACTCACATCTACTACGCATTTCTCACTCCAAACTCTGCCACCTTCAAATTCCACATAGACGAACAAACACAAGCTGCACTGCTTCTCAACTTCACCTCCACCCTCCATGCAAAGAATCCACCCCTCACCACACTGTTCTCCGTCGGCGGCGCTGCCGAGGGCACCGCCCTCTTCTCCCGCCTGGCTTCCAACTCCTCTTCTCGCGCAGCTTTCATTCACTCAAGCATACAAGTCGCAAGAACATTCGGGTTTGTTGAATATCCGTCTCATCTAAATCTACCTATTATAAAACAACCTAAGTTTTACAAAATTTAATTTGTCAATTTCTTTGAAGGGTTGATTGTCAATTATATTCTTAATTTAAGGATATTATGTAATATGATATACTATATTTATCTATTTGTCCTCTAATACTATTATAAAAAGTGTGTTTCTTACCAAATTTGATTATATCTATAATATCTTTACTTATTTTTATTATTGAGAATGGTTTAGTAATTTATTGAATATATGTTTTAATTATATATCTGATACAAAATAAGGATCCTTTTATATTTACAATTATTCAAAATTAATTACGATAAGATTATTGAAGTCCAATATTTTTATATGTGTCGAACATACCATCATACTATACTAGTAAATTTAAATTTAAATTAATGTGCATTTAACTGCGAGAAAACAGAATTAAACATTTTAATGAATATCTTCAACAGATTTGATGGAGTTGATTTGGACTGGGAGTTCCCTCAAAATCCCACGGAGATGGAGGACTTTGGGTATCTGCTGGAGGAGTGGCGCGCGGAGGTGCAGAAGGAGGCGGCAGCGACGGGGCAGCCTCCGCTCCTCCTCACAGCGGCAGTGTACTACTCCGCGGACACGTTCCTCTCCGGCGAGCAGCGGGCGTACCCGACGGCCTCGGTCAGCAAGAATCTGGACTTGATCAACGTCATGAACTACGACTACCATGGCGCGTGGAATAAGTCCATCACGGGCGCACAGGCGGCGCTGTTCGATGCAAACAGCAATGTGAGCACAAGCTACGGGCTCGGGTCGTGGATCCGGGCCGGGGTGCCACGTGGCAAGCTGATCATGGGGCTGCCCTTGTACGGGAGGACATGGCGGCTCAGGGACCGCAGGGACCATGGTGTCGGAGTGGCGGCGGTCGATGTGGGCCCCGGCTCGAACGGGACCGGGGTGCTGACTTATGCTGAGGTGGTGGCGTTTAATAAAGAAAACAAGGCAAAGGTTGTGTATGACGTGGCGACGGTGTCGGTATACTCGTTGGCGGGGGATTATTGGGTCGGGTACGATGATAAGAGGACTGTGGCTGCCAAGATTGGTTATGCTAGAAGCCTAGGGCTGCGTGGCTATTTCTTTTGGGCTATTCATGGTGATTATAAGTGGAGCATCTCCGAAACAGGTAATATCTAAATTAATAGCATAATTTGTATTTTTCTATTAGTTAAATGTAGAGCTGTGCTACCTGATTCTTGAGCCTAGGGACAAAATTAGGCCAGCCCCAACCCGAAAAAAAAGTATGACAGGCCGGCCGCCAAGTTAGGCTAGGGCAAACCACTTTTGAAAGCTCTAGTTAATTGTATTTTTAGTGGAACTAACTTTCTTTTGTTATATTCTGTTTCGCAGCTTCAAAATTGTGGCGTCTCTGAAGTCAAAGTGTAGATGCATGATGATGGTTTTGTATTAAAGATCGATTGCATTTAGATTCATAAGATCGATTAAGATCATTCAGAAGTGTTAAGTAGATTTTCTTCCCTTTTAAGTTTACATCTTTTTACGCCTAGCTATTTCTTTGTATCCAGTTGATCCTTTTTTGTGTGCAACGTGCATAAAAGCAGTGTTAATATAAACTGCTGCATTTAAACATGATAAATACATTGCTATGTTACATGAAAAACAAAGGATATTATACAACTCGGAAATACAGATTAACGAACAAAAAATGATCATCAGTTTCCACTATCCCATGTCATGGAAGCTGCAATGCACAAAACAGTTTACAGCATTAGTTCAGACAAAAAGTTCCTATGCCAGATTTTTGAGTTTCTTGAATAATGTACTGTACATATATGTGTGTGTGGGTGTGGGTGTATAGAATTATACCTGTTTTAGCAAGAGTCCAGTTGCTGTCATCACCAAGCGCCCAAAAGAAATACCCTCCAAGCCCCTGCGCCTTCGCAAACTCAACCTTGTACGCAATCGAAGTCGCATCATCGTACCCAACCCAATCCGTCCCAGAATAAGAATACGTAGACACTGTCGCGTTATCAAAACCACAGTCGCATTATTACCAGCATTAAACTCTACAACCGCCGAATAAACCAGCACCGCCGCCCGGACCCGCTCCAGCAGCAGCGCCCGATTCCATGCTGATTCGGATCCTTCAACTCCACGTCCTCCCATAAACCGGCATCCCATCACTATCGCCGCCGCCACGCCACTCCTCCTCCACGCCGCCACGCCGTAGCTCGTGCTCACGCTGCTCTTTTATCATAGAGCGCGCGCGCGCCGCTATGCTCGCTCCCATGCCATGATAGTCGGCACATCGGACTTAATATGTCTAGATACCTCGATGGCGCCCCGGCAGACGCGCGCGCCGGGTACGACATATCTGGAGAGTAGTAGACGGCACGATGGCGAAGAACCGAGGCTCGCCCCAGCGTAGCGCTTCTCGGGTTAAAGCAGATCGCCATTCTTTGAGGAGAAGTGCGAGGTTCGACATCTCTTGAGGGTGGTGGGAACTCCCGCCGAGGTCAATGCCGTCGAAGCCGTGCTTCCGGGCCACGTTGATGGAGGATTGGATGAATGCGGCGCGGCTGGTGGGGTTGCCCGCCATGGCGGAGAAGGTGGCGGGTTCGCCCACCCGCCGATCGAGAGGATGGCGTTGGATTTAGGGGTGGCGGTGTGGAGGGTGGAGGTGAAGGCCCCATCCATTGAGCGTCGTTCGATTAATTAGAATTTGGAAAGTGGTTGCGTCGATGAGGACGAAGGCGAGAATACGTGTGTGAAATACGCGGTTGGTATGGTTGAGGGTGGGAGGATTCAGCCTGCCACGACGGCCAGTATGCGGTTTTGACGCCGCTATGCGGTTGAGGAAGAGACGGCAGAGAGGGGAAGGTGCAGCGTGGGAATGAGCAGAAGAAGCTTCGTGGAGAGAGATTATGAGGGTGAGAAAGAGTGAGAGAGTTTTCTGATTAGCCATGCTTTAGTATCTGTTCATGGAATGATCACACTACAGAATCAAAGCTGGAATATAGATATATATATATATATATATAGAGAGAGAGAGAGAGAGATTCATCACAGCGTAAACGGAACGTTGAATCTAAGTATCTTACTATGATCGGCATCCTGCTTTTCATGCAGGATATGCACAAGAACACAAAGCTGTGTGTTTGTTGTCTGCGTCTTACTATGAACTGATTCTTGTTTGGAGCGCAGTTCCTTAAAACTCGGTTAATCTGGTCTCAAACAACTGGCAACAGACTTGTTTTGATTTGGTATAGTGTGTTGTTGCTGAGTATGTTGATCTGAAAAAGGGGTCAAAACCAGTTTTGCTTTGTGGTTGAACATGGAGAGATCATGAAAGTACAAGATATCTGTCAATAATACCCAAAATCTACACCAATGCTCAATATATTTTAGTTAATTGTGGAATAAAAAATCGCCAGAAACACATTATTATGCTTAGAAACAGATCCAAATATACGAGCCACAAAATAATAGCCAATATTGCAGTCCTGTTTGTATCTCATCAAGAGTGTATCAGGAGACTGTCTAATATAGCAGCAAATGACTATAAATATTGATGCTCGTAATTCCGGTTATTCCTCTTTCATGGTTTGGATTTTGTTTTGTCTCTCACTAACACAATTAGAGCATTAACAAAATAAAGAAATAGACGGATCAATCCATCATGAATACAAAAATACAAATGCAAATATTAAACCAAAAGAAAAACAAACCAGATATTCACTTTCAAGAAGAAAGTCTATTAACCAATACATATTATTGATAGAAAAGTGCAGATAATCCATTTTCGATCATCCATTTTCCTTATGCACAAACACAAACTCAAATTTAGCATCAATGACAAAACAAGCAAACATATACCAGCAATTCATGAATGTTAAGACGCTGCAAATAGGAAATGACATAAAACCAAAACTAATAATATAAGCTTATTCATAATTCATCAATAGGAAATCGAAGATATAGAAAGAACACAGTGGCATCCAGAAAGAAAACAGAGATAATTCATAATTTCAAACTTCATTTAATTTAAATTCAAAAACACTATTGTCTCAGAAGATACGTCACAGTCCGTCACTCAAACAACAAACCTAAAATCTATTAGTAGAAAGCATCGAAATCTAAGCTCCAGCATGCCTCAAAACCCTAGCTTGGTGCGGCGCCAATGCCTGCGCTTCGCATTGTACCTACAAAAACAAAATCGACGACGAATTTAACAAAAATTGATTATTTTTTTTAAATAACTGAAAAATTAGCAGAAGTAAAATACCTGATGGTATTGTCAGTGCGCATACGGATCCAGTAAGGAATGGGCCTATTTTGCCTCTGCTTCTTCGCCAGCTTCTTCTTAATCATGAACGTCTTGTGCGACGGCTATTCAGAATTGGAAAGAAAAAAATATCAACAAACTATTCGCGCTAATTAACACATACAGAAAAAAAAATAAAAACACAGAAAATATGGACGGGAGAGAGGGAGAAGGGTCACCATTTTCGTAGGGGAAGTTCAGATATGGACGAAAGTCTCTGGTTTGTGATGGCAAAGAACCCTAGATAGAAAAGAGGGATTTTGTTGAAATATGGCACATTGTAGTTGTGGGTTGAATATATTTCTGGCCCACTTAAATATGGGCCTTCACAAGTGCCCGTTTCAAGCGCTGGAGTTTTTCTTTTCTCTTTTAGAAGAGTTCTTGTGAGTTGATTTTGTGAGGGGCTTTTGTGGATAAATAAATTTGTTAAGACCACGTGACGGTGGGATTTCGAATCTGAGACGTGTGACTTTAGATATAACCACTCTACCAGATACAACATTTAAAAATTATATTTATTATTCATCATATGTCCTATTTAAAATGTCCCACTTTCTTTTTGGGTTGTCCCATTACAAATATCTCATTCCATTTTAGGAAATAATTATCTCTTCAAAAGTTGTGGATCCTATCCACTTTTTAACACTTTAATTACTTTATACATTTTTCCTAAATAACCGTGTCCAAAAGAAATGGACGTTTTAAACGGGACGGAGGGAGTATTAGATATGATATATGTTAGACCAGATATAAAACAAACCAATAGCACATTATAATAATTATTTTGCCATGTTAAGGAAGGCTTTGGAATAAATAATTTTCCTTTCTAGTTAGTACAGTGTGGTATTCCAACTAATAGATTCAATATGTGAAACACATATCAATATTATTGAAATATTACTTATGCTCGAAGTCAACCTAAAAACAACAAAATTGTGAATATGAAGTTGTATTTAAATATAGGTATAGTCGCATAAATTACACAAGGGTTCTTGTTTATTCAAAAGCTATTTGAAAAAGTATTCGGCCGTAAGTATACGTAATTTGCTAAATGCTATAAGCGGTCTATTAAAATTTGAGGTCAAAATCCATGAGTTGTTAGTCCAAGAGGTCTTACCAAAAAAAGAAAAGTGAATGTCGGAAAAACATTCGATCCAACGCTGTTGTAGGGAGGTGAAGCAACAACTGAAATTAGCCATATATAAACACAAGCTGTGGCACCAGAGACCGAGCTAGGGTCTCCCTCTCATCTAAAATTTCTTCCTCTTTTTGAGGTTATTTTGCATGGGAGGCCGGGACATTTCATTATCAATTAATCTTTTCGTTTCCATCACAACGTTAAATTTTTACAGGGAGGAAAAGAGAGTATTATCTTGAATGCTCTCAATCTTTCTCCCGAACTGGTCTCCTTGTTTCCTTCAACAATAATCTACAAAAATAAATGTCTAGTATATCCATGGACGCCATCAAGATTCAAGATGTCGACCTAGTAAGTATATATGGTCATTTTATTCTCGATATATATTTATTTTTAAATTATTTTAGAAAGTTTTAAGAAAAATAGATGAGATTCGAATGCATGACCTCGAAAACAGGTAAAGATCCCCATTGATGAAGTTTTTTCTCATCTAAAATGTTCGAGGGAGGGTTTGACGTCAGCAGAAGCAGAAAAGAGGCTTGAAGCTTTTGGCGCCAATAAGCTTGTGGAGAAGAATGAAAGCAAAATTCTCAAGTTTTTGGGATTCATGTGGAATCCGCTTTCATGGGTTATGGAGTTTGCTGCTATAATGGCCATTATGTTGGCTAATGGAGGGGTAAAAACAACCTTAATTTATTAATTTACCCTTTCTCTTATTCTTTTTATTTAGCAATTTTTGCATATTCTTCACTTATCAAAGCTATATTTCATCTCCCACTGATATCAGATTTTACGCGCGTTAGTTATATTACGGTCATGTTAATTATCATAGAAGATGAAATATTATTTGCAAATAGGGGCGAACACACGTGTATTGAAAGGGCCACCAATTGTTTCTTTTGTTCTCATTCATATATAGTTGCTTGCTCGTTCGAAAATTCAGGCGATACGAACTTTAAATGATTGCTTACAAACTTATATAAAAGTTTAGTATTCGATTTTTGCGTATGCCACTGTTTTCAACTGACATCGTAATGAATCCAGGGCAAACCTCCAGATTGGCAGGATTTTGTCGGCATCATGGTGTTGTTGATTATCAACTCCACCATTAGTTTCATCGAAGAAAATAATGCCGGAAACGCTGCAGCTGCCCTCATGGCCGGCCTTGCTCCCAAAACGAAGGTACGTTTGTTCACCACCCCATTTTCTTGCATCACTCCACACATTTTCTTTTTATTGATAATAATATGATCATGATTAAACAGGTTTTAAGAGATGAAAATGGAGTGAGGAAGAGGCATCCATTCTAGTTCCCGGAGACTTGATTAGCGAAAGCTCGGTGATATCATCCCGGCTGATGCCCGTCTCTTGGAAGGCGATCCTCTCAAGATCGATCAGTCAGCTCTCACCGGTGAGTCCTTGCCGGTGACCAAGAACCCGGCGATCAGGTCTACTCTGGCTCCACATGTAAGCAAGGCGAAATCGAGGTCGTAGTTATCGCCACCGCATACACACCTTCTTCGGCAAGGTCACGCATCTCGTTGATAGCACCAACAATGTGGGACATTTCCAACAGGTATGTGCAATTTTTGATGATGAATGATGATTATACTTCTCTAGTTTGTTATGAATTAAGCAGAAAACAAATTACAAAGATAAATCACACGTACATACACTCACACAAATCGTTTACCTAGACATTTGAAGGTTGCCAAGCCATAAATTTTCACTAATATTTCCAAATCCAAATACATGGGAAACGACTGCTATAGTGCTATTCATATAAGAAATGTAACCATAATCTAACTCTAATATGATTATGCTGAAACTTACTTAGATACCCATACAAATAAAACTCTAATAACGCATCCAATAGGATGGCAACTTGCCTGACTGGCGGTGGTGGATCCAGGGGGTGTTGGAGTTCTATTTCCTTCTAGTGTGAGCATTTTTAGATGATCGAAATGTGACAATACTAAGGGTTTAGTATTATCAAATGTTAGGGTATATATTTTCTTTATATAGACCTTCAACCCTAAATTCTTAATATCCATTAATGCAATAAAAAATGCTTCATGAGAAGGCAATAGAGGATCTGAATTGGTGTTGGAAGTGAGCACTAGCACCCCCAACCATTTTTTTATCTTATAAGTATTTTTATTTTAACACCCCTTGTAAATTGGAAATTATCAATTTTAGCTCCCCTAAAAAAATTTTAGCATCCGCAAATGATAGCTGGTGTTCAATACTTTTAGGTTCCATAACTCAATATTAATTGAATTTTTTTTCTTCATATTTTGAGTTTGTTTGTTTGATTAGGTCTTGACTTCGATTGGGAACTTCTGCATCTGCTCCATTGGTATGGGAATGATGATCGAGATTATAGTGATGTACCCGATCCAGAAGAGGGCATATAGGCAGGAATTGACAATCTTTGGTGCTACTGATCGGCGGGATCCCGATCGCCATGCCAACGGTTCTGTCTGTGACAATGGCGATTGGGTCACACCGGTTGTCAGAGCAGGTGCCATCACTAAGAGGATGACCGCGATTGAGGAGATGGCGGGGATGGATGTGCTCTGTAGCGACAAGACGGGAACCCTCACTCTCAACAAGCTCACGGTCGATAAATCTTTGATCGAGGTCTTCCTGTGGATTTGGATGCTGACAGACTCCTCTTGCTCGCTGCTCGAGCCTCTAGGGTTGAGAATCAGGACGCTATTGATGCTTCCATTGTTAACATGCTCAAAGATCCCAAAGAGGTATATACGTGGATATCACCATAATTTGAAATCGTATTGTTTCACAACTTCTAGCGTGAACCTAATGAATTTGGTTGTTTGAATAAAGCTCAAACGGAATTATCTTAGTTGTGACCAGGGGCAGATTTAAGGGTATCGGGAGAGCTTCAGCACCACCAACCTTTTCATTTTATTTTTAAATAGCCATATATTCTTTATTTCATCGAAAATTTTAGGTTTTAGATATGGGTCTACCCTTGGTTGTGACTTGTGAGATTTTTTCAGGCAAGGGCAGGAATCACGGAGGTGCATTTCTTGCCATTCAACCCAGTGGAGAAACGAACTGCAATCACCTATTACGACTCCGATGGGAACTGGCACCGTAGCAGCAAAGGTGCTCCTGAGCAAGTAAACACAATCTACAACTTAACATATTTCTAACATATACCTAATTGTGGGTCGCAAATTTTTCTAAGAAATTGTTTTGAAATTTTGATAGATTATTGAACTCTGTGGATTGAGCGGGCAAGAGCTAAGGAGGGCTCAAATGATCGTCGAAAATTTTGCAAACCGCGGTCTTCGCTCTCTTGCGTTAACGGCAGAGTGTGTCGGAGAAGACAAAGGAGGCCGAGGCGGAGCTTGGGAGATTGTAGGGTTGTTGCCTCTATTCGACCCTCCGAGGCACGATAGTGCAGAGACGATTAGAGAGCTCTTCAACTTGGCGTCAATGTGAAGATGATCACTGGTGATCAGCTAGCCATCGGCAAGGAGACAGGCCGTCGGCTCGGCATGGGCACCAACATGTATCCATCATCTTCTACTTGGCCAGAGCAATGATGAGTCTATTGCTTCAATGTCCATTGATGAGCTCATTGAGAAGGCAGACGGCTTTGCTGGAGTCTTTCCTGGTAGTTTCATAACCAGTAACTTTATTCGATTTTTGCAATTCATGTGCAATTTTAAAATGTTGCAAATACAACATCACCCTTTTAATTTATCCATTTTTAAACTTATATAATTCCCAATTTTTTCAACTATGTCAGTTAAATGATGTCATTTTATTGTAATCAGACAAATAAAAAAGATGATGTTGTGATTACAAAATTTCAAAAAATAATTTGAAAATAATAAAATTTAGTAAATGTTGCTAAATAACATCATTTTGTTGTAATTACACAAAATTAAAAAGGATGACAGTGTAATAGTAAAATTTCAAAGATAGTGTGAAATATTACGAATGGGTGGCTATATTCATATCATATAAATTGGCAATATATGATCTTAAATAGTATATATGAGTCACATGATCAAAACTAGAAATGTAAAAATTTCCTTTAAAAAAGAAAACTAGAGATGTCAAAATTGGGTCTGTTCGATTTTAGATGGAGTTGGGGCCATACTTGTAAGCCTGACATAATTTCGGCTATGCCGAAAATCTCTATTTGGCCTTAGGCTGGTAGAAACCTACCTTTTGTTAGTGGCATCCTAAAAGCTCGAATTTGAGCCGGGTCAGGTTAAGTCGACCATATATTTTTAGTCTCGGTTTTCAGGCAGACAAACAGTTCGACAGTTCTAATAAAAAAAACTAATATTTTCATGCGTAGAGCACAAGTACGAGATTGTGAAGAAGCTGCAAGAGAGAAACCACATCTGCGGCATGACCGGAGACGGCGTGAACGATGCGCCAGCACTAAAGAAGGCAGACATAGGCATCGCTGTAGCAGACGCGACTGATGCTGCTCGAAGTGCATCCGACATCGTCCTGACCGAGCCGGGGCTCAGCGTGATTGTGAGCGCTGTGCTGACGAGCCGCGCCATTTTCCAGAGGATGAAGAACTACACCATCTACGCCGTCTCCATCACGATCCGCATCGTCCTCGGATTCATGCTTATCGCCCTCATATGGAAGTTCGACTTCTCCCTTCATGGTCCTGATCATCGCCCTCCTCAACGACGGCACCATCATGACCATCTCAAAGACAGAGTGAAGCCCTCGCCCGTGCCCGATTCGTGGAAGCTCAACGAGATCTTCACCACTGGCGTCGTCCTTGGGACATACATGGCCGTCATGACTGTCGTGTTCTTTTACCTCGCGGCGACAACCGACTTCTTCTCTGTAAGTGCTCTCACCTATTTTTCGCAAACAATGTGCAGAGTCTAACCCAGGAAAACTGATTGATGGGTACTAAATTTTAAAAAATTCGAATTCGAGATTTTGATAAGCTCGGTTTGATGGTAGGTAGGGATCTTCTGCACAATTATTTGCACAAAATACTAAAAAAAAATTGATGATTTTATGAGTATAAAAAATAAAATTTGGCTGATGAGGGCTAGAGCCCCTGTGCTAGCTTCGTCCCTGACTATGTGTGTCGCGATATATTTTTCTTGCTTTGTAGGATACTTTTGATGTTAGGTCTATTAGAGGAGAAACATATGAACTGACTGCTGCACTATACTTGCAAGTGAGTATTGTGAGTCAGGCCTCATCTTCGTGACGAGGTCACAAAGCTGGTCGTTCGTGGAACGACCGGCTTCCTGCTCATAACTGCGTTCTTGATAGCTCAACTGGTGAGTGTGGCATTTTAGTTTGTTTAATTTTATCGATATTAATTATGAGATAGATATTGAATTTGTGAAGAGTGAGATTTTCAGTTGGCAACATTGGTGGCTGTTTATGCAAATTGGGATTTTGCAAGGATGAAAGGCATTGGATGGGGTGGGCTGGAGCTATATGGGTCTACAGCATCATCACCTATTTCCCACTTGATGTCCTCAAATTCATGATTCGATTTGCATTGAACGACAAGGTAATGTATCTTGACTTGTCCCGTTGAACTGGTTATAGTTTAATTGTGATAATTAGAACCGTGAAAAAAAGAACCAAAATAAAAAATCGAGTCAACTATGATAATTTTCTATGAAGGATTTTTTCAATTTTTAACAGAAGTGACCATTTGCACACTCTTAATGTAGAATACTACAATCAATAGGCACTACGGTGATGCCGACAAGGACAAGGAAGCGGGATACTCCCTTACCGACCGTCTATCGGCTTCTGACTTTTGACGATCGTACAAACAAGAAATACATGAGATATTCAAAAATGAGACCAAATTGCAAGGTAACGTTGTCTTGTACAAAGTAGATAATCTTGTCTGCTTTTGCTTAGCACTAATGAACAAAATTGATATTAGAGTAAATACAATCATTGGGTTCTTAAATTGACATAGTAATAGTTTTAGCTCAAATTTTAATTACATTCCTCACAAAACAAATCGATTTTAATGACAATTTTAACCCATCAGTGTCATAGACTAATAAAGTCTAGTTGGCAACCGAGAACAACTAACTAGCTAACACTATTATTACATAAATTTATGAGTATTTGAATGTGTATTAACTAATTTCAGATTAAAATTGTTACTAAATCAATTGATTAGATTAAACGAGTGTACTTCCCCATAATATTATCACCCAAGGTCAAATTTCTTACATGAAAAATCATGTTACAGTTTGAGGGGGTTGCACACTCGTCAAATCCAGATTCCAGCAAGACTACAATTTTTCTAAGAGAGAGAAGCAACTATAATTTTTGGGAGATGAAACTTAATTTTGAACAGGAAAGTTGAGGATGGTCAATGGTGCGATGGAGTGCATATTCAGAGTACTGTACTGGTAAGAAAATCATAGTTTTCAATAAAATGAAATTTAAGTTTTGGATGTCTACCGATGTTTGTAGTTTGGAGGGAAAATATGAATCTCAAAGTGTAGATAAGAATTACTGTAAATTGAAGTTTTTGAACATTTCTATTAGGGAAACTACTTGTACATAAGTTTTCTCCATCATAGACTTGTTGGTCTACCTTGAGACAAGTTTTTAGTTTTGTCATGTCCCTTAATATTTTGTCTCTCCAATGTTAATAAAGGCTAGCAATTTCTTTTCCTGCATCATATTGTTTATTTTGACATTTCTTGAGAATCTCACTATAAACTATAAATATCAATGGATATGGATGCAATATACAGTGTAAATTACCAAAGTTTGTCTTATGCTGTAGTGTGCACTTTTTTATTTCTTGGAGCTGATAGCTTCTGCTTTAGTTTTGGTCGCACCTCGCAAGTATAAATTCTTGGTTCCGGATCGGATAAACAAAATTCCTAATCCTTGAAACTATATCAATCTTTGCAATGTCAGTTCATTTTAAATTATTCACAATTATTATTTATTTGTTTCTTTTTGGAAAACTAGTGCTTATTTCAAGTGTTTCTTCATGACGAGATATTTATATCATTTCATACTTATGAAATGTACATATTTTCAATATTTTAAAGAAAAGAACTTTTATGAGCTCTTCATCAATATGCATTTACAAGAAAATGATAATTTTTATGAATAAAAATTACCATTGTTCTGAAAATAGGTTATTGATAAATCTAATATATGTAGATATGCGAGATTTATGTAAAGCAGTAAAGAACACCAAGGCTTTTACGTGGTTCGATCGTTAATGAGATCTACGTCCACGGATGAGTGATTCCTCAATACTTTCACTATGTTTTGATTACAGTGAGTATAGCTAAAAGCTCTTAGTATTCAAGAAGTTGCTAACCCTTCTACCTTCGATCTAACTCCTATTTATACATATATGAGGGCCCTCAAAGTGAACCGATCCTCCCATGTAGGGACTCTTGCCTTCCGTGTAGGGATCGCCTCTCGCCCATGGGCCTGTTAGCCTTCCGCCTATAGGGACGCATACGTGCAAGGTGGCGCCGATTAGGGTTTGGGGCGATTAGGTTTGAAGGTTGGGCCTCGCTTAACCGCGTGGGCTACTAATGTCGCCCACTGCTTGGGCCTATCGGTGGGCCCGTGGTTGGGCCATATCCCATCATAGCCCCCGAATAGTCGAGGAACGGCCATGCCGAGGTGAAGTGAAGAACGCGCATTGCCGAGGTAGGATGTTGCTCTACCGATGCCGCTCGAAGGTTTCTCGATCTCTTTGGTGTCGGATTTGATCGGTTCGCTGGGTTCGAACCGAGGTAGACGGTTTAGCGCTCGGGCATGCGCCGCTTGTTGGGACCGAGCCGAGTCGCCTGCCGCTGACAAAGATGTGCGCAAAAAGGAAATCAAGTCCGACCGATAGCGACCCTGTGCAAAGTTACACCAAGGTCCGATCCGAGCGGCACCGCCTCCTGGAGGATGCCGAGGTCCACCGCGGGCGACTGGATAGAGATATCATGCCGGATGATACCGAGGTCCGCCCTGAGTGACACCGCCTCGGGGATGCCGAGGTGTGGTCTTAGCGGCGCCGACGGAGGACGCCGAGGTCCGAGCCGGACGGGATGTTCTTGTAGGGGCGATGTCCGCTGGCGGACGCCGAGGTCCGATCGAGGTGCCACTTTC
Organism: Salvia rosmarinus; assembly: GCA_036937905.1. Taxonomy (NCBI): domain Eukaryota; kingdom Viridiplantae; phylum Streptophyta; class Magnoliopsida; order Lamiales; family Lamiaceae; genus Salvia; species Salvia rosmarinus. The sequence continues at coordinate 12,752,041 of CM072824.1, read as the reverse complement.
GATGGAAGCGGACGGGTCCGAGGTCCGAGCCGTATGAGGTCAACGTGATCATCGCACCATCGCATGGCGGTCTGCCTTACCGAGTACGCCATACGCCGCGCGGTTAGGCGCCGAATCGCTGCGTGCGCACGCCAACTCCACATCCATCGCGGGTAGCACGTGTGGAAGTTGAAACGGCAGTTTTAGGTGCCACTGCCCGTAAATAGCCCAAATAAGGCAACTGCTCACTTTCTTCTTCCACACTTTGCATCGTAGATTATACTTTTCAAAATTTTCCACTTTTTCTCGAACTTGTTGAAGGAGCCAAACATCTCATCAAAAGTAAGTATGTATTCTTCATCTTCTCCTTCGCTAAAAATTCGGTTTCGCCTCGGTTCCGCCGTTTGTCTCGATATAAAGGACTATATGTGCTATAACCACTGGTAGTCCATAGACTTAGTGCTGGGTCCCTTGGTATCATCGGTATGGGACGGACTTAGGGTTGGCGTGGCGAGGTCGAGGTTGACGGATGAGCTTTTTGAGATAACGAAGGAATACCGTATTCGGGAGGCGTGGTGGTTCTGCCACACCGGATGATAGGCGATGGCCTCCGGAGGATTTATTACATGTATGTAGATAGCTTGATAGTGGCCTTAGGTTTCCTTTGGCCCCAATTTTCCTTAGCTTTCAAGAATACTTTCGATCCCCATATGTCAATCGACCTCAATTCCATTAGGTCGGTGGTGGGGCTAGGGCTGTCCCGCTATGGCGTTGGGCGAGGTGTCCTTGAGGTCTCTGATGCGCTTTTTAGCGCCGAGGCCATAGGAGGTGTATTATCGCCTCCCTCGGCGGAAGCTTAAGATAGCGGCTCCTCGGGGTGTCCCATCGCGTATTGTGTACTTCTTCCCGCGGGCCGGGGGCATCCGAGGTATGAGTGGGCTTGAGACGATGAAGGATGTGAAAATCAAGCCCCGGGCCCCATGGAGAAGATCTTTGAACGACCTCGGTGAGATAATATCCATTGATTTCACGAGATGACTCAACAACGCCGGCCGAGCGCTTATAGGTCCGGTGCTCTCGGCTCTGGTCGGATCGGAAGCAGAGCACCCCCACTATCCTTATTTTGTGTTCTTCCGTATTCTTGTGCTAATCAACTCCTTATCTTGTTTTGCAGTGAAGCTCGATTCCCAAAAGAAGGCGGTGGATGCGATCGAGGCGACCCCCGCAAAGTCGCCGAGCTCGCGGCCAAGAAAGAAGGCGAGGCGGGCCGAGTCGGTCAAGGCGCCCGTGGTGGTGACGGGCAAGGCGCCCGAGGTGGTGGACGACTTCAGCTTGTTGGTGACGGCACCTCAGCCGGGGTCAAGCCCGGCCTCGGCGACGGACACTCGTACCCGGATACCGTACGAGGCACCGACTTCCAGCTCCCCCATATCCTTCCCCAAGGTATAGGTCTCTTCTATATTTCTTGATGTTTCCTTCGTGATACATTCCTGACCATGTTGAATTTCAGGATGTCACTTCAGTGATGGGGGAGCTGCACCACATTGCGGGGTATATTGCCGAGGGCGTCTCTCGGTATGAGGCGTCGGAGAGGGAGCGGGCTGCCGAGGTCAGGCTCGGCTGCAAGGCGCGACATCGGCCGAGAGGGCCGCGACCGAGGCTGCAAGAAGAAGCCGCCGGACCGCCGAGACCGCCTCAAGAAGAAGGCATGGGCCTTGGAGATGGCTCGGCCGAGCTCAGGAGTCGCGAGGAGGCGATCGAGGTGAAGAGGAAGATGGTCGGGAGGAGTAGTTGCTTTGGAGGGTCAAGGGCGATGTTAAGGGCCTTCACCACAGACTCATCGAATCGAGACCTTCTCCTCCTTTATCTCCGACCTGGCCGCCGTACTCCGGACGAAGGTGGTGTCGGACCACCTGGAGGGGTTGGCGGCCCAGATGCCTGATTTTGACAAAGTTAAACATGGCTGGGTCGAGGTCGCCCCCCAGACGATGAACAAGAACTATGCCCAAGTGATTGCCGGGGCTGGGTCTTTCCCCTTTCTGGAGGCTCTGGCGTCTAGCTCCTCCCTTCTGACGGCGGAGGCCGTTGCCCAGTGCAAGGAGGATGAAGATCCTGAACTCCAGGAGTTTCTTGCCGAGGTGCGCGCCGAAGCGGATGAGGAGGAGGAGGCGGGGGAGGAGGAGCCGAGCTCGGAGCTTCCTTCCGAAGGGGGCCTTGCGCCGCAACAAGCAACAAGTGCAAGTGGAGGCCGTGAGCCCGGATGGGGCCCGAGGTCGATGGACCTAATGTAATAGTTAATTTGCCGGGTCGATAGGACCTCACTTGTAAACATTCCCACTTTTTTTAGTAATAAAATTTATCACTTTCAAACGTATGTTGTCTCTTTATTTATAGCATTCCGCATCTCAATACCTTGGACTTGATCATGAATTGACCGACTGTCGAAAGAGGTCCGAGGTGTCTTGGCCGAGAAGGACGAAGAGGTGCTATTTTGGATGAGTCGATCGTCCGAGTGATCAAGTTTCGACGAGTATGGATGTCACCGCATCATCCGCCGACCAAGACGCAAGAGGCCGATCGAGAAGTGGCCCGCCTCGGTCGAGAACGAGACGCTAAAGCTAAGAATCATACAACTCAAGTCCAGGCGGACTTATCGCCGATGTGATCCAAGGACGGTTGATACAATGCGAGGAACGGCTCGAATGACGACGGAGGAGCTAGCTCGATCTCGGAAGAGTATGCAGTATGAGAAGGTAATCCACCGATCCTGGTGGAACTACCATATCGAGCCGACGATAGAGTTTGAGCTTGTGGCAGAGGGCATGGTGCCGAGGATGAGGAGGGCCTAATAGCAAAAGTTTAAAGATCGCCTCAACTCCATCATGAAATACATGCAGATGTACGAGATCGCTCAGAACGACGCATGCCCAAAGCCAGCGGTGAGTCCACACGGGATCCACCTATCCAATAATAGAAGAACCCGAGGAGGAAGGCTCGCCCGATCATGCCGTGCGTTCGGTGATGGGTCCCCGAGGAAGCGATTAGAGGGCGGTCCTCGGCAGATCGAGGCGCCCGAGGACCGCAGTCGTCATGAAGGCGAGGTAGGCGGCTGGTCGTGATCTGGCCTGCATCGAGTTCACGAGGTCGAGGCGCGACCTCGGTGTAGCCTCGGTTCTAAGAGCGCCCATCTGGCCTGGACACACTGTGTCGGTTCAGTGCATCCGAGCGGTCGCGGTGGTCCCGAGTCACCATTTCAAGTCGGGTGCCTCCGAGCCCGCACGAGCGCTCGAGTAGGCCGCGGTGAGTCCGGCCTTATCGATCGGGTTGAAGGCACTGAGTTCATTCCAGTGCGTACACCGCCGACCGGAGATTTTGTTGAATCGTGTGCCAAGAAGACTGGCGAGGTGGAGCTCGGAAGTCCGAATGAGTTTGTATATAGCTTAGACTTTGTATGTAGTCGAATGTATTTAGACTCATTCAAGTGTATATTTTCCCTTTGAGAGGTACAAACATAGCTTAGGACTTCGCTTTGGTCGTAAATGTATTTAGATCAGTACGTAATGTATATCTTCCCAAATAAAGGGCATAATTTGACGAGATCCGATCCGATGTCTTGCATGTAGATACTTCAACTTAATGAGTGATCTCAGATGCTTGCATGTGTATCGCTCAATTTAATGAGTTGCTCAGTATGCCTTGCACTTAGACGCTCAATTTAATGAGTAATCGTGAGTGCGGGCTTGCTAGTGAGCACCCTACTTAGTGGGTTTTTCATCTTCGTAAGGCGCCCCTGCGAAGGTTTAAATGTGGTATATCCAAATAGATGTTCACATACGCGTAAGACAAGGCGAAGTGAAATATTATTCCGGAAAAACAAACGCTTTATTGAGAGGTAAATAACATCGCACTGTAAAGCAATAAGGGACTAACATGATGTCGATCCGAAATCAAGCTATGTAAAGCACTCTTTAAATGAGTGATATGCCAGTTCGGGGATAAGTGCCCGGATAGGTGAGCTAGCTTGTAAGCCCTTTGCCGAGGTCCTCGTGAACGCGGTATGGGCCTTCCCATGTCGGATCTAGCTTGTTAAGACGCCGCCTCACTGGCTTCATTATTTTCAGGACGAGGTCGCCTACTTGGAGTGCGGAGGCTTGACCCTTTGTTGTAGTATCGTGCGACTTGGCCCTTATATTTGGCTTCGCTTATGAAGGCGAGCTCGCTTTTTCCTCGAGAGCATCAAGGTCAGCACGCAGTCTTCCTCGCTCCCGGCCTAGTCGGGTGAAGAGTGCGCGGCTTGTGCGCCGATCTCCTGTGATGACGGCCCGGTTCCGAGACCAAACTGAAAGGGTTTCTCCGCGAAGTCCGAGGTGTCGCTCAGAGGACCAGAGGACTTGGGGAGATTTTCAGCCCAATCACCCTTAGCTCTGGTCTAGCCTCTTCTTCAATCCTTGTACAATCGCAGCGATTCGTCACCGGTCTCGACCATTCGCTATGAGTGTGCGATCGAGGTGAAACGTTGTTCGATCTAGAGCTCTTCACACCATTCCTGAAAATTTTATCGACGAACCGGGTGCGTTGTCCGAGATCGACGTGCGGTATGTCAAGCGGCAGACTATGTTCTTCCACACAGTGTCCGGATCTTCCCGCCGTGAGGCTCGAAAGTGGCTCACCTTGACCCATTTTGTGAAGTACTCTACACCACGACTATGTATTGTTCGACCCGGTGCTCGGTCAAACGGACCAACGATGTCGATTCCCCACCGCATGAAAGGCCACGGGCTCGCAGTCGCTTTCGGTCGGTCTGGGTAGCTTGACCGTGGAGTGAAGCTGCACCGGGCACTTTTGACGAGCTCGGCCGAATCTTGAATGAGGTAGGCCAAGAATATCCCGACCTCCGCCTTCTTTGATAGAGCTCATGACCCGGCGTGGCTTCGCAGATCCTCCGTGAATCTCATTGAGCACGTGAGTCGCCTTCCTCCGCCCGAGGCACCCGTGAGGGTTGAAGGTAAGACTTCCGATAGAGAGCGCCTCATGTACGAGGTACTTCTGGGATTTCGCCATCATCTTTTCGCTCGAGCCGATCTTGAGGTAGTGTGCCGCCTTCGGGTGCAGCCTTTATGGGAGACATCCGCCTGCCTACTCGGTGATGATGCCGATGGGACTCCGCGATGCTTCGAGTGAACTTCCTCCATTGGTGGATTTGTTGACGACGCAACTAACTTATCGAGGATATCACTCGGCGCTTTTCCTCGCGGGAACGATGAATACCGGCACCTGATGAGGTCAAGATCTCCTTAGCCTTCTCGCGTATTGCTTCATTCGGTCCTCCTTGGCCTCAGATTTGCCTAACACCGATTCACCACGATCCGGGAATCTCCAAAGATCCGAATTTTGTCCACTTTCACTTTCCTTAGCGCGGAGTCCCGAGATTAGCGCCGTACTCCACCTCGTTGTTTGTGGTCGGAAGGCGAACCGTGCATAGGTCACATCTTGTTTGTCGGGTCGAGGAGGAGGATGTCTCGCCCACGCTTCGCTTTGCATGAGGCTCGCCCACGTACATCCGCCAACAATCATCAAGCGGATTAAGGGTGGATTCTTCCGTTGTGGGGGGCGCTGGGGCGACTCGCCGGTAGAGCCGACTCGTGAATTGGCCTCCACCGTGAAGTCACCGAGCTTGCCTTTTATGGCCGGCCCGTGAGTACGAGATGTCGGCTCGCCGAGCTCAGTGCCCACCTGCTATACGTCCGGATGATTCTCGGCTTTAACAAGACTTGTCTCAAAGGTAAGTCGGTTAGCACCGGATGGAATGGGCTTGGAAATAGGGTCGAGGCGTCGCTTGGCGCTCACCAAGGCAGTGCTACCTTCGAGGCTGGTATACCTTGTCTCCGGTCCTTGAGGGCTCGGTGATGAAGTAGATGGGAGTTATCGTCCGACCTCATCCCGGACCAATATCATCACTGATTGCCTCGCCGAGGCGGCCAAGTACAAAGAGAGGAGCTCGCCTTCTTTCGGGGCGGTCAGGGTGGGCAGGTCGGCGAGATACTCTTTCAGCTGCGTGAAGGCGACCTGGTGTTCCTCCTGCCAGGCGAAGTCCGGAGCTCTCCTCAAGATCTTGAAGAAGTGAAGCTGCTTCTCGGCAGCCCGAGATAAGAATTTGCTGAGGGAGGCTAGACACCCAGTGAGTTTGTGGATCTCCTGATGGTCTTCGCACTGCATGTCAAGCATCGCTTTCACCTTAGTGGATTTGCCTTCAGCCTTCTTGAGAAACCCAAAGATCCCGTGAATTTTCCCGTCCTCACCATGAATGTACACTTCAGGGGGTTGAGCTTGAGGTTGGCCGACCTGAGGAGCTGAAGGATAGTTCTGAGGTCGTCGGCGCAGCTCTCCATTTTTTGACTCTTGACCACGATGTCGTCGACGTAGACCTCGACGATCCGCCCAATGTGATCTTTGAATATGGCGCCCACCATTCTTTGATAGGTAGCCCAGCTTTTCAGTCAAGGGCATCTTTCAGTATGCAAAGACACCAAGTCGGTGATGAATGCTGTCTTTAGCAGTCCTCCAGCTCATTAGGACTGGTGGTACCCTTGTATAGATCCGGGAAGTTCGAAGGTCCCATGGCCCACCAAAGGCTTCCACCTTCTTGTCAATGTCGGGAGGGGTAGCAATCTTTCGGGTAATGTTTGTTGAGGTCGGTGTAGTCGACACACATGCGCCATCCTCTCCGCTTTCAACCACGATCGATTAGCCATCCGTGTCGGGTACTGACTTCAACAAGATCTTCGCCTTCTGAGTCGAGTCACTTGCCTCTTACGACTGGTTACAGCCCGCCGCAAACACCCTCTTCTCCGCCGAACCGGTTTTGTAGCCGGTCAATGTCGAGGCGATGAGTTATGAGCTGGGTGACACCGGTCATGTCGAGTGGGGACCACGCGAACACGCCCCTGATTCCTCGGTCGCATGACACCGCCGAATATCGGGCTGGGCCTCGAAGCCGACCTGACAACTTTGGAGGGGTCGCCGTCAGATAGCCGGAGGTCTTGGTCGTCGTCCCGAGGTGGCGCCTCGAGGATTCTCAGAATGCTATGCCGGGCAAGGCTACATCTTGGGTCGAGACTCAGGCACTCTTTAGCCGCCGCTTGGTCACCCCGATGTTAGCACTCCCACCGGGTGGGTATCTGATGGTGAGGTGGTATACCGAGCAGACGGCCTTGGTGGCATAGAGCCGCCTCCCGTGACGATGCAGACGGAGAAGGAGCTTTGACGAGGAAAATTGAATGGCCTGGCGACCGACCGGGAGCACGCCCCTACGTAACCGGAAGGGTAATGACGCCCGGTTGAACCGCCTCCGAGTGAAGCCCGCAATGGCCCAGGAGGGAGGCGGATGTATTCAATTCTCCGACCTCAAGTTTATCCGACAGCTCGGAAGATAATATCGACGGAGGCACCGATGTCAATGTAGACCCGGTGGATATTCTTGTCGCCCACCACGACTTGTATCGTGATGGCATCTTGGCGGGCATGATTTTGGGCACCGGGTCGCCTTTGAGAACACGATGTCCTCACCCGCCCGAGTCGCTGTTCTTGGCTTCTATGGTCGGCCTCGAAGTTTCATTTTTAACGACGACATCGCTGCGTTGCTGTGGAGCCCGGTAATGGCATAGACCCGCCCATAGCGCTGGGGCCTAGTCCTCGCCATCTTCGGGTTGGGTCGCCAAGGTCGGCCCGCAGCTGTTGCCACCGTTATTTTTCCCCGCTTGCCGCCCTGGCCCGCCCGGCCGAGGTATTTTTGAGGGCTCCTCCTCGACGAGCTCGTCAATCATGAGCCTGTGTTTCAGAATCATCGGTATCGTGACCATACCCCCGTGATAGTCACAATACCCTATGTGGACCTCTTCGATCCTCCTTTCATAGGAAGGGCTTGGGAAGAGCTCATGCGGAGCTCGAATATCTCCGCCTTGATTTGAGCAGGAGGCGCTCGCCGCTAGGGTTTGGCCGAGGTCCGAGCTCGGATTCCGGGGTCTCTCGATTCGCCGGCGCCGCGATCGCCGACTTTGGCCATCCGGGCTTTCTCTCTCATTCTTCGTCGTCCCGCATCTCCTCTTCTTCCGATCCGACTCGCCTCTTCGACGGTTGTCTACCAGTTCCAAAGGCGACTCACCCGCCTCCGGCTTCAAGGGTGATCTCCTTGTTCGCGCCGGGTCGGATCCGGCTCTCGAACGCGCTGATGATATAGAGATCGCTGCTCTTATCGATTTTGAGAGACTCCTCGATGAACCTCGAAACGGGTTCGACATCGCCCTCGCCCCGCCTCTGGCGGATTGTGAGCAGGTCGGACGAAGGTCTTTGGGTGGCATTTTCCGATAAACGCCACTTAAACCGATCCATGAGATCCCGAAGAAGCAGTATACTATTTCATGAAAGGAGAGTAACCAAATACGAGCGTTGGAGATCAACACCTCGGAAGATCTTGCACATATGAAAATCTTCCATTCTTGATTCGCCATGTTAGTGGTGTAGGCGAAAAGGAAGTTCTGGCGGTCCCCAAGGCCATCGAGGCGGCGATGTTGGGTGCCCTATACACTGGGCAAGGGCGTGTCCGTAATCTCTCCGGAGAAGGAGAATGATTCTTCCGCTCCGGCCGAACCCCGGAGATCGCTGCCATCTCCTCTGGAGGTGGGAGACCGATAACGCATCTATCGCCTCCGAGGGGAGTTCCCGCCCGCCTTTCTTCTCTCCTCTGCTTTGCTGGCTCGGGTCGGTACGACGAGGTGGAGAGCAATTACGAATGCGCGGGCGAATGGTGTGGTGTAGGAAAACGATGTTAACCCTCACCCCGAGGATCCATCTTGGGTGTTTAATTCACCATACATTGATTATAAACCTAGCATGCGCCTATATAATTAAATCGCAACACGCTGGGGTTTACACGGTTTACCTCGATCCAAGAGGTCGATTGAACGAGACGAACGGATCGAACGGATCGACTCGCAGCTGACCTTCCGGATCAGTATCCCTTGCTGCCCAATCTCCAACGCCGAGTGAGGACGATCTATGGAGAATGCTTCGAAAATCACCCAATGCTCTCACAACCAAACTCTCGAAAATTCTCTCACAATAATGAGATGAGATTAATAAAATTCTCTTCAATGTGTGAGCATTAACCTAGACATTATCTCATACCTTATATTTATAATGCACTACCTTAATCCTATATGGAATATTACCATAATCCTATATGGAATATTACCATAATCCTATATGGAATATTACCATACTCTTAGGATTATTTCCATACTTAGATTATTTCATACTCTCAAGATTATTACCATAATCTTATATGGAAAGGATCTATGCATATACCATAAATATAATTATATCCATGTGGATAAAGAGAATAAATCTTGCCAATTGGGAGCACGAGGCGCCGATTTTCCTTGGTTACGGGCCTTGACGGGCAAACCTGTGGATCAAATGCAAGGAATAAAGATGGGCCTCAAATAAATTAATTATCTTATGTTCACCCCGTAACATAAATTAATTTATAAACATTCGATCATGCCACTAGAGAAAGAATGTTGACTTACCCTTTATTACCAAGTTGAGTCGGGCTTGCACTTAGACATTACGAATCCCAGATTTAAGATATCGAACGTCCATTAATCATTTCAGCAATCGACCGCTTAAACGATTAATATCCTTATTTCTTAAGTAGTACCACTCAACCTTATTATTGTACTTGAGCTAACTCAACCCGCAGGGTTTAGTACAATAAACCTTTGAGCTCCTTAAGGGACGCCATCATCCTTAACGGATACGGTGACTGACATGATAACTAGCTATGACATACAAGATCGCCATCACCCAAGATGCGGAGAATTGGTTAGAACATATAACCTCACTCATAACAAGTCAAAGTGATGGTCAAGAACTCATACTCACCTAATACCTTATCGAGGTTTAGATCATCGTAAGTCACCGAGATCTGGTTCTTCACGACGGCCGAAAGAAGAACACATCTCATCGTGATCCTTCAATACGCCGTAGACGCATCAAAGATAGACAAGCAACTAAGTCAAGTCACTTCTTATCTATATCGCAACCTAAACCGACAACTCGTCCCCAAGTCGCCTCACCAGGAAACTTTTATATCTCATTAGCTTCGACCAATCATACTGCACTTCGCGTGATCTTCACACACCGTATGATCTAACTTATATATGAGATAAGGGACACAGATATATGCAATCATATTCAAAACAGATAGGAGATTGTAATAGTGGTATGTGAAACATTGTATACAAGCTCAACCAAACCGCTTTCAAGATACAAATCCAACAATCTCCCACTTATACTAAAGCAAACTTTTAGTATACAATGTGTCTTTCTACTAGCTATTACAAACAACCATCACTTTGCTTCTCCCACTTATACAAAAGTTTTCTTTCTAAGTGGGTGCCATCAAGCGCAATCCAAGTCCTCTAACGTGACCATCGTACTTTTGCGGCAGCTCTTCGTGAATGGATCCGCTAGATTTTCCGTCAGATCAATCTTTTCAATCAAGACGCCTCCCTCGCTCTAACGATTTCTCGTATGACATGGTACTTTCTCTATGTGTTTGGTCGCTTTGTGGGTCCGTGGTTCCTTCGAAGTTTGCATCGACCGAGTTATCACAAGAAACTATGATACTCTCGGGCAAACCAGTACCACATCTAGATCCATGAGGTAGTTGAACCATACAACCTCCTTAGAAGCCTCCAGGCGGCCACATATTCGCTTCCATGGTAGAGTCCGAACGCATCGCTTTGCACTCCGCCAGATACGGCCCACCTCCAAGGTAAACACATAGCCCGAGGTCGACTTTTTCTCATCACGGTCACTTGGAACCGAGTCATATAACCCAAAGGCATTAGACTATCTGCATGGTAACCAGCCTATAATCTCGAGTCCTTTCGTGTACTTGAGTATATGCTTTTATCGCAAATTCAATGAGCTTGTCCGTGGTTAGATCGATATCTAGCTACTATGCCTACCGTGATAGCGTATATCGGGTCTCGCGGCATAGATTGCAGACATGAGACTTCCTACGGCGGAAGCTGTAAGGAACTTGTCTCATTTCCTCTATCTCCTTTAAAATATAGGTGATCGCTGTTTTAGATAAAGGAACGCCATGTCCGAAGGTAGCAACCTTTCTTCGCGGTCTCGCATACTAAAACTAGTAATTACAAGATCAATGTAAGACGCCCGAGATAAGCTCAATATTTTCTTCTCGCGATCTCAGAAACCTCGATCCCAAGAATGTACGCTCGTGATCTCCTAAGTCTTCATTTGAAACCGACGGATAGCCAACTCTTTACGCCCGATAATGCCTTCACGTTGTTGCCAACTAGAAGGATGTCATCTACATAAAGTGCAAGAAATACCACATCACCGTTGACATTCAACCGATACACACAACTCTCGCTAGCAACCTGGTAAATCCATAGGATTTTACCACCGTCAAAGCGTAAGTTCCATGATCGGAGGTTCGCTAAGTCCATAAATGGACTTTTAAGCTTCCATACTAGATGCTCTTCACCCTTTACCACATAACCTTCAAAGTTGTCGTGATATAGATGTCTCTACCTTCCTCAAGGTAACCGCTTAGAAAAGCGGTTTTAACATCCATTTGCCAAACCTCTAGGTTCAAGTGGGCTATGGCTAGAAGAATTTCGATGGACTTGAGCATTGCTACAGCGAAAAAGGTCTCATCGAAATCGATGCCCTCAACTGAGTGTACCCGCCACAAGCCCGGCTTTAAAGTCAAACCTCCATCGGAATCTCTTCCTCTCAGATATCCACTTACTACCTACGGCTTCCTTGCCATCCGGTAGAGGTGTCTTTCATATACATCCATAGCCGTTATGGACTCCATTTCTAAGTCCATAGCGTGTGCCATGATCTTGCATCAATATCTTGTATTGCCTCCTTGTATGTCCATGGGTCGATTATTGATGTTCGCCCCACCGACTAAATCCAAGATTCACCCACGAACATAAATCGCTTCGGGTCGACGAACAACCCTCCCACCACGACGAGGTTCTACAGCACAATGGCAACGTGCAAGCAGATACTGTGGTTCTCTAACTCGCACAACTTGTCACGTAGGTACCACTGCAGACGGCCGGTATCTCCTGAACTCGAACCCACTTCAATTTCTTGAAGTATCTCGTGTCGATCCTCCCACTAGACTCGACATCTCGCACTTTCGCCTAATCGGTGGTGGAATACGACCATCTTCTAATTCTCAAGAATGATTTCAACTTTGGACTTATGATTTTTCATATAATCCTCTTCTAAGAATCGGCATAGTGCTACATAATGACCTTCGATCTCAGACTATAGAATAAACCACCTTCGCCCTCAGGATAGCCAATAAATGCCTTGCGCCGATCTAGCCTCCAACTTGTCGCCTTCTTGTTCAAAGACGCAGGCCGGATCGCCCCATATCCTTATGTGGTTTAAACCGGGCTTGCGCCCAAACCACAACTCAGCAAAGGGTCTTTTCGACCGACTGGAAGGTACTAGATTTAGCAAGTATGCTCCGCCTCCAGGCATACCCCCGTAATCGAAATAGGCAATGTAGCATAACTCATCATAGATCTAACCATTTCCAAAAGAGTCCTATTTCTTCGCCCGACACACCATTTTGTCAGTGGTGTGCCCGGTGAAGTCGCTGGGATGTAATCCCACACTTCACTAGATAGTCCATAAACTCGTTATCGAGGTATTCGCCACCATGATCGAACGCAGCGACTTGATACTTTACCTAGCTTCGCCTCCACTTCCGCCTTAAACTCTTTGAATTTCTCAAAGCATTCGACTTGCGGTGAAGGTGTATACGTATCCGCACTGAGTAATCGCCAATGAAAGTGACAAAATACCGCACCCTCCACGAGCTTGTGTGGACATCGGTCCACACAGTCCGAATGGACTAACTCCAACATTTCGTGGCTCTATAACCCTTCGCTTTGAAGGGTCTCTGGTCGACATCTTACCTTCTATACAGATTCGCAGATCGGGAACTGAGTAACCGTGAGATTACCCAACGCCCATTCTTAGCTCTGGATCCTATTTAGATTGATGTGACCTAATCTAAGATGCCAGAGAAAAGTAGAGTCATCTTGCTGAAGAAAACTTTCTTTTAGGGTTTGATGAAGATACAACATAGTTATAGGTATTATGTTTTGCGTAAATAGTATAAAGCTTAATTATATAAAGTGCCAACACGTATAACTTCGTCATTTCTATGATAGAAACACCACTATCAAAAATAACGTAATATCCATGAGTAAATAATTTCAAACAGAACAAGGTTCCACGAAAATCCGCACATATAAAACGCCTTTCAAAACTAAAACTGTTGTCCCAAAACATAAAGAACATCTCCAATCCAGCAGCTTTCGACTCGCCGCGTTGCTCATGGAGATCGTTATCTCGCCATCAAACAGCCTCCTTGTCCGCAGGAACCCTCGCAGGTGTAACAAACATGATCAATACCAGATCTACTACCCAAGAATGGGTAGAACAAGTCGCTAAACATGTTTCACATTAAAGCAAACCAGCGTACTGAGCCTCGAGCATAGGGCACTGGCCTTCCAATGCCCGCCATCACTTGAAGCACTCTGCCCTTCTCCTTCGCTTCTTCAAGCCTCGGTGGCAACCATGTTCTTGCTCCCATTACCCCACTATTTCCCTTGCCTTTACCACCTTTGGCACCCCTTTTTCTATTTCCATTTTATGATGAAAATTTTGGGCCCTTAGATGTGCGCAAGAGAGCGTGTCTTTTCCCATAACTCCTTCGCAAAGAACGAGATCATTAAGCAACCGACTAAGTGTAAACTCGGTCTTGCTCATGATCGCATTCACGAAAAGTTCTCAAAAGACTTGGGCAAAGGTATTGAGGATGATATCGACCTTCGTCTTCACACTCACCTCCTCCCAACCCATCAAGACTATCCATGAGATGAGTATGTGGAGACATGTTCATGGACCAACTTCCTTCTTCCATCTTACACGCCAAGATTTCTCTCATTGTGTGGAAGCGATTGTCCGATCCGATGCCCAAACTTACTCGAGACTTGACCAAATATCGTCGCGCCTACCATCGATCGATGCTACAAATCCGCAAAGCCTTCGACATCGTAAGTCATATATAGCATTTAGCCATATTGTTCGACTTATTCCAAAGTCTCATGACTCCGCTTTCATTAGTCGATGCGCCAAGCAGGGCATCGGTTTAGGAGTAGTGAGAACAAACATGTGTTCTTCAACGATAAGAACATATTCCATGTTTCGCTTCCACTCGATAAAATTTGGACCGGATAACGGATTTTGTGCGAGCATATTGATAATCGGCGTAAGAGACATATCTCAAACGATAATGTAAACACATAAGCATACGATCGCATATAATTCGTAACAATAATATTGTAACCTTTGATAAAACAATATTAATGAAACTCCAATCGCCCAAGGAATTCCACATGCAAGCCACGCGCGGACGCCATACATGAACCCCCCACTGCACTAAAATATACCTTTTTAGTCGCTTAATTTCAATCCATGTCAACTTATCCTTATGACAAATGAAATTAATGATTCGACCTTACTAGACCACATCACTATCGCAAGAAGGGACTTCATGAAGTTGTACTGAGGTGATGTCTAAGCATTGACCACAATTTTAACAAAGAAGATGAATTCTTAGAATTGGTATACTCACTCTGACCATACCGCCCAATTCAAATTCTTTTGTTATCTCATTTTATATCTATCTCTAGAGAACTTATGAAAATCACACATGCAAGCCACGCGTGTGGACGTTTACACATGAAACTCCCACTTCTCAATAGATTTAAAATGTTTTATTTAGAAATCTCATCTAACAAACTTATGATAAACAAAGGCTGAGCAAGCCACGCGTGGACGCTACTCACAGCGCCTCACTTTGTTTAGAGATCAAAAAGGAGGTCTTGACATTTTAATTTGAAAAATTAATTTATCGGGTTGCTTGCTTAGTCTTTTTATTCAAAAGGTTTGTCCATGCGGATCACGTAATCCTAGCATGCTTTTCTATAGAACTCAACATGTAAAACATGCTCGCAGTAATTCTAAAATATGCTTGATAAACGCGATAAACCTAGCATGCTTACTATGCGCATCCAATTACGTAAAACACTTAAAGGTTTGTCAACGTAATATAAACATACATAGCATGCTATCGCGATAATTTAAACATCCACGACATGCATATGAACGATAAAAATAAAATAAAACGCTCATCGCGCCCAATCGTGAAACCCAGACATTTAAATCTAATCTATTACATAGATTTACAAAGTGCAATTAAACTTCAACGGGCCTCGCGTGCGGGCGGACGGATTCAACAAATGGGCCTCGCGTGCGAGCGACGGACGGAATGAGAAAAGCGGAGTGCGAGGCGGGGAACTGAAAAGTCTTGGGCAGCTGAGGCTAAGCCGATCGCCGCGCTTGACCTGCGCACCCGCGCCTCGCTGCTTTCGGAGCCCTCGCGATGCATGCTTGCGACGCTGACCCGTCAGCTGCGTCTGTGACCACGTCCGCGAGCGTCTGTAGAGACATTTCGGCCCGGCCATACCTCGCGACCTTGGTCACCTACATGCGCGGGTTTCGCGGCGCGACAGCAGCGCCAGCTTTCGCAACTCGCTGGCATGGTAATCCTTGTGCTGAGTTCGTCGCTAAGCGCGGTGGTCGGAGCAGCGCCCGTCATGCCCAGCCCTCGCGATCGCCTTTAGCGACCGAGACTACATTCGCGAAACCACCAGAAGGTCGAGCTCACTGTTTTTCCGTCGTTTCGTTCTTCGATTCGTTCGTCTTCGTTCTTCTTTTACGATAAGATTTACATATAAAATCTAATCTAACCACGGATTTTCGTGGTGTAAAACAAAACCAACAACAACAACAAGCGAGCGCGATGAGCAGCGGATCCACAATTAAATAAGCGCCGTAATAACGCGTGAATTAATCGGAGCCAAGATTCGGTCGAGCTCGATACCAGTGTAGGAAAGCGTATGTTAACCCTACAGCCGAGATCCATCTTGGGCCGGGTCGTCTTTGGAGAACGATGTCCTCGCCCGCGGCAGATCGTGTATGCGGCTCCTCGGTGGCCCGACCTCAGGTTTCATTTTTAACGGCGACCTCGTCGTTCCTACGAGGACTGGTAGCATAGACACCTTTCCATGGCGTTGGGGCCTTAGTCCTCGTCATCTTGGTTGGAGTCGCCGCAAGTGAGTCGGATGATTGTCATAGCGTTATTTTTCCTGCGCTTCTTTGCTGGCCCGAGTTCGGCCGAGGTATTTTTGAGGCTCACTCCGCGGCGAGCTCGTCATGCGAGCCAGTTTACGCAATCATCGGTATCGTGACCATACCCGGTGATAGTCACAATACTCTATGTGGACCTCTTCTTGGATCCTCTTTGTAGGAAGGGGCTTTGGGAAGAGCTCGTGGGCTCGAATATCTCGCCCTGATTTGGCGGGGGCGCTGCCGCTAGGGTTTGGCGAGGTCGAGCACAGTTCGATCCTCTCGATTATCGAAGGCGCTTGGCGACGCGCCTCGACTTGATCATCAGACCTTTCTCTCGGCACTTCGTCCCGTCTCCTCTTCTTTCCGATCCGACTCGTCTCCTGGACGAAGTTGTCTACCGAGTTCAGCGACTACCGTCTCGGCTTCTCAAGGTGATCTCCTTGTTCGGTCGCGGGTCGGATCCGTTCTTGAGCGTTGATGATATAGAGATCGTTGCTCTTATCGATTTTGAGAGCTCCTTGATGAACCTCGAAGCGAGTTCGACGTCGTCTCGTCCCATATGGCGGATTGTGAGCAGGTCGGACGAAGGCTCTTGGGTGGCATTTTCGATAAACGTCTTAAGCGATCCATGAGATCACAGGCGGTGTATACTATTTTGGCGGGCGAGGTGAACGGTCGGCGTTGGAGATCAACACCTCGGGAAGATCTTGCATATGAAAATCTTCCATTCTTGATTCACTGTATTAGTGGTGTGGCGAAAAGGAAGTCGGAAGGGTCCCCAAGGCCATCGTGGCGGCGTTTGGCCCATCATGCGGGCTGAAAATCACGTGCGAATCTCTACGGAGAAAGGAGAAATGATTCTTCGCTCGGTCGAACCCACGGAGATCGTTGCCATCTCTCCTTGGAGGGTGGGAGACCGATAATGAGCGTCTACGTCTCTCGGGGAGTTTCGCCTTTCTTCTCTTCTGTTTGCTCGGCTCTCGGTCGGCATGGCGAGTGGAGAGCGACTCAGCGAATGGCGCGAGGCGAATGGTGGTGGTGTGGGAAGCGTATGTTAACCTCACCCAGGGATCCATCTTGGGTGTTTAATTCACCATATGATTATAAACCTAGCATGCGTCTATAGTATTAAATCGCAACACGTTGGGGTTTACGTGTTACTTTGGATGAAGGGTCGATTGAGCGAGATGAGCGGATCGAGCGGATGGGACTCGTGCTTTGCACTTCGTGTATCCGGTTGCCCAATCTCGGCGGTGAGGGCGATCTATGGAGAATGCTTGGAAAATCACAATGCTCTCACACCAAACTCTCAAAATTCTCTCTCACAATATGAGATGGCGAAAATTCTCTCTTAGTGTGAGCGATGTACTAGACATTATCTCATACCTTATATATAATGCACTACCTTAATCCTATGGAATATTACCATAATCTATATGGAATATTACCATAATCTATATGGAATATTACCATACTTAGGATTATTTCCATACTCTTAGGATTATTTCCATACTCTCGAATTATTACCATAATCTTATATGGAAAGGATCTGCATATACCATAAATATAATTATATCGTGGATAAAGAGAAAAAATCTTGCCAATTGGGAGCATGAGGGTGATTTTCCTTGAGCTCACGGGCTGATGGGCGGCCCGGGATCAAATCACGAGATAAAGATGGGCCTCAAATAAATTAATTATCTTATGTTCGACCGAACAAAATTAATTTATAAACATTCGATCATGCCACTAGAGAAAGAATGTTGACTTACCTTTATTACCGAGTTGAGTCGCTTGCACTTAGACATTACGATCCCGTATTTAAGATATCGAGCGATCCATTAATCATTTCTGCAATCTGCGTTAGCGATTAATATCCTTATTTCATGAAAGTAGTACCACCACCTTATTATTGTCTTGAGCTAACTCAACTGCGGGGTTTAGTACAATAAACCTGAGCTCATTAGGGGCGTCATCAGTCCTTAGCGGATCACGGTGACTCGTCTGAGATAACTAGCGTGACATCGAAACCTTGCCATCCCCAGATCACGGAGAATCTTGGGTTAGAACTATAACCCTCGCTCATAACAAGTGAAAGTGATGGTGACAGCTCTCTCACCTAATACCTTATCGAGGTTTAGATCTGCGTAAATCACCGAGATCTTGGTTCTTCGGCGGTCGAAAGAAACACATCTCATGTGATCCTTGATACGTCGAGAGCGTACCGGCATAGACAAGCAACTAAGTCGAGTCACTTCTTATCTATCTGCGCTAAGACCGACAACTCGTCCTTAAGTCGTCTCATTGTGAAACTTTTATATCTCATTAAGCGACCAATCATCGGACTTAGTGATCTTCACACTTTGTAGTCTAACTATATATGAGATAAGGGGACACGGATATATACGATCAAGTATTCAGCAGATAGGAGATTGTAATAGTGGTAACGAACATTGTATAAGCTCACAGCGCTTTCGATTCTAAATCAAGCGGTGGCGGCTCGGCGCGGTGATCGACCGGACGTGAGGTGCTATGCGTTCTGGCTATCACGCGGGGTGAGCTTGTTCGGAGAACGACCTCGGTGCCCGTGGTAGCGAGTTCGGGGCTCTTGAGGCCCGCTCCTTTTGTCCTCTAGTTGAAAGCTTTGGAATTGGCGAGGTTGGCGTTGAGGATCGGTCCGAGCTCGGCCAGGGCTCGTGTGACGAGCCGACCGTCTGTTCGTCCTCGTTGGTGGCATCTCTCCCGTGTTGGGAGGCGGTCACGAGGTGTAGTGAGCGTTTTCCATTAGCCTCGGGTGTGTGACGCTTGATGGCGTCTGCGATCTCCTTCCGACGGCTGAGTGACCACTGGTTGTCCTCGGTAGCGGTTGTTACGACATCGCGGCGGTTGCCGTGTTGCTTGCCATTAAGTTGTGAAAGCGAAGCTTTTTTTGTTCGATTTCCAGGCGGCGCGTGATAAATCTAATATAGTAGATATCGCGAGATTTATGTAAGCGATAAAGAACACCAAGGAACTTTCGTGGTTCGATCGTTAATGAGATCTCGTCCATGGAGGTGATTCCTCAATACTTTCACTATGTTTTGATTACGATGAGGTGGATATAAAGCTCTTAGTATTCGAAGTTGCTAAGCGCCTTCTCCTTCAATCTAACTCCTATTTATACATTGAGAGCCCCAGTGGGACAGATCCTCCATGTAGGGACTCTTGGCCTTAGTGTGTGAGTATTCTCCTTTGCCCATAGGGCTGTTAGCCTTACTTTGAGGGACGCCTGGCCTTCTAGCGGTGGCGCTGATTGGGTTTGGGGCGATTAGGGTTTGAGTGGCTAGGTTTATAGCGTGGGCCGCTACTAATTCAGGCCCGGCTTCGTTTGGACTGTCGGTGGGCGTATGGTTGGTATATCCCATCATTATATTTATTATGAATAAAATTTGAGTTATAAATAACATTAATAATTATGAATGAAAATAATAGATTTTACGAAAGCATAGTGAAGGATCCCACTCAGTGGTCTCTATCTTAAATATATACCATACCTTGGATATGCGGTAGTATATGTCGGAATAATTCAAAAATATTATTAGAACATAGTAAACTATATTTACGAGAATTTAATAGGTAAAACAAAATATTTCACAATTGA
Source organism: Salvia rosmarinus (assembly GCA_036937905.1). Classification (NCBI taxonomy): domain Eukaryota; kingdom Viridiplantae; phylum Streptophyta; class Magnoliopsida; order Lamiales; family Lamiaceae; genus Salvia; species Salvia rosmarinus. The sequence goes on along the minus strand of CM072824.1, from coordinate 12,732,099 downwards.
ATAACAGCCTAGAAACCACATTAATGTGCTTTAATTTCTTGATTAGTTGAATGAAATCTACCACGTTCAGACTTCGATAACTTTTTGATAATTTGTGTTTAATAAATCAACGTGCATGATGTGGTTTATCTTGTATATCAGGGTACAAATGGACTCATTGTGAGCAAATAAAACCTGTATAGTCTCCTCAACGTAGTCAAGACCAACAAAATCATCATTCTATCTCAAAGTGATGTATTTTAGGTTTTCCATCTACATAAAAGACAACAAAGAATAAAGGTCTTATTTTTAAGCATAACCATTCATAATCTGACTTGAAAAGTAACTAGCCGCTTGACGACGAGCAGTCGGGTGACTATATCTGATTTTACAAAACATGCTCAAATAAATAAGTAATAATTGTCCCTAATTCCAACAAAGATGATTTATTCAAACAAAATAAGTATTAAGAAAATTTAATCTTGCTCTATTCGAATCTGAATAATTATATAAAATAAAAATAAACATGTTGAATCATAAATAATACAACTAGACAAATAAAAACCAATATTACTAAAAAAATAAAATTCTAAACATGCTTTCTTCGACAAAATTTAAAAGATAAACAAGTTAAATCGCCTTTCTTTTTCAATTTGACAAAATAAAGATAAACATGTTAAACAGATCATATGCAAACCATAATTACTTTTTTCCCAATTCGACAAAAATTGATTCGTCTCAACGTGGTTTGTGTTTGTGTTTTGCCTTCTTCAATTACTCTCTTTTATATATTCTTTTGTTTGTACATCAAATATTATGCAAAATTCACATGAATATAAATGTAATAGATGTGAGTATATATCCACATGCACAATAACACAAAATAGATAAAAATAATTAGCCTCACCGGATTATCATCGGCGGCAGTTGATAGCTCTGGGCAACTTCTAATGAGTTAAAAGGCCTAGTTGTTTAAATCACAACAAAATAAAATTCTGTGTTCTGTGAATCAAATTTTATATTTTTGGCGTTAAATTATGATTTTAAGTTCATTTTACATTACATCGCTATTGATATTTGTGTTATTTTTATTTTTAAAATTTATATCAAAATTGTTGCTTCCAACAAAACAATGATGCCTAGTACAATTCCTTTAATAAATGATTGGATGATTCTATTACACTTTTCTTACACAAATACAATTTTGTAAGAAAAGTGTAAAACCTAACAAAATTCAATGCATGACCAAGAATATTTTTGTATTCACTTAATATTGGATAGTTTTCATGTTAATATGATACATGCAGATGAATTCTACGTTACAAATTATGAATGTGGACATTTTCATATATTAACATTTTGTAGGAATGCCATAAAGTAAGGCTCATCTTCCAAGCCCAATTAAATACTATTGCCTAAATTTATTTTAGAAAATTTACAATCGCTAGGAGTTTATAAGATTAATGTCAAAAGAGCTTATAAGTTGTAAATTGTTTGAATAATTGAGCTTATAAACTAGAAAAAATTGTGAGTTAGAAAGAAAAAATTGACGAGATGTGAAGTTGATAGTGTATATGTGAAAATAACAAACCATTGTAAGGTTATTTTGATAAATTCATTATGCTATAAACTTATGAAAAAATAAGTTGGTGTTGGAGTACTTTTTTTAAGGGGGCTTATAAGGTGTTGAAGTTTATTTCCGAACATAAGATGTTTAAGTTTATTTTGCCAAAAACTTTGCGGGAGTTTATAAGCTCTTAAACATCTTATAAATTATTTTGATGAGCATATAAGCTCAACCAAACACCTCTAAAGCTGCAAAACTTTGCAGGAGTTTATAAACTTTTAAACATCTTATAAGTTATTTTGAGGGCATGTAAGCTCAACCAAACACCCTCTAAAAGCTTTGGGTGATTTTCATCATTCACGTCTTATAAAAATAGACGTTTGCGCACCACGAATGTTTTGGCCAGAGAAGAACTAGTGACCTCTGACGATGCCGACAAGGAAACACAATGATCCTTACCGCCTCCTAGGCTTCCAACTTTTGCGGTGTACATGTTGGGAAAATCATTCCGTTCAAACTTGGTGAAACAAGAAATAAAGAAAAATATGGACACGATCAACAACACGAAAATTTAACATGAAACTCAATCAGGAGAGAAAATCACGGCCAGAGAAAATCCACTATATAATAAATTTCACAATCAAGCGAGTATTTCACTCCCTCTAGACTCTCAGTCCTACACTCTTACATGCTTTGAATAACTCTCGCCTACTACTGAGACCGAGATAAGAAAATTTAAACTGAAATAAACTAAGACTAAAGTGTACTACTTGGTGCACTTGTATCAAGACACAAGGCTCCTTATATAGCTGAAACTCCACCTACTTTGATACCAAACCAATGTGGGACAAAATCCACATTCCTTTCATTTTAACAACTATCGACAATCTCCTTGTTAAAAATGAAAGAAAAACTCCATTGTCTTACAACAATCATGATTCTTAACCCAAAAACCATCATCCTCAAAGAAATAAACTTCATTGTCTTCACGCAATCATGATTCTTAACAAGAACCATCATTCTCAAGAACAAAGAATAAACCAACTCCACATAAGAGTAGAACACTTAGAATCAACCATTCTAAGAATTTCCTTGACACATGAAAACCTTGCTGAAAAATTATGGTGCAACTTCTAGCTTTTGGTCATCCTAGAAGTTCCTTGATCATCGACATAACTTTCACCACTTTGCATCTATGCGAACCAATGCACATGCGGTCAGACAATATCATCGCATCCCGATGCATTGTTAACATCATGGTCGGAGACCTTTGCAATCCGCTCCACCTTGATCGAGCTCCCTGAGCGATGTCCTACTTTGCTGGTTCTTCCACACGCATCGAAAAAGCGCATCACGCGATTTGTCAACACAGTCCTTGACTTGCACTTGCCACAAGCCTGAGTTTTCGTGAATTTCTCCACGTCGAACTTCATTGAACTTGAAGTTGCCTTGACGTCTGACCTCACCAAAATGAATAGCCGTCTCGAAGAGGCCCCCGGATCTTTCTCGAGAATCGCTTTACGATGTGGAAGATCGAGACAATCTTCGCAACCACGAGCATACTTGGAATATCAGATCTTAGCAGGACTACGATACGATTGTTGGGAAAATCAATTCCCATTCAAACTTGGTAGAAACAGAAATAAATCGGACGACAATCAACAACAGAATTTAGCGTGAAACTCAATCAGGAGAGAAAAACCGACCCGTAGAAGAAAATCCACTATATAATAAATTTCTACAATCATCAGATGTTTCCTCTCGACTCCCAACCCCACACTCTTACAAACCTTTGAATAACTCTCAGCCTTACTCCTGACCGAGATAGAGAAAATTTAACTAAGAGTCGAACCTGAGACTAAAATATACTACTTGGTGCACTTGTATCAAGACACAAGAGCTCCTTATATAGCCAAACTCCACCTACTTTGATACCAAACCAATGTGGGACAAAATCACATTCCATTTTCATTTTAACAACTATCCCGTCGATGCAGACAGATAAAAATGCAGAGATGCTCTAAAAGCGGTCGAATAGCAAGGTAATTAAGGTGCCTTGTACAAAGCAGGATGACTACGATCATTATTATAAAAATATATTCGTTTAGTTCCATAAATTAACTTAATGATAGTTTTAGCTCAAACTTCAATTTTAGCTCGTTAGTGATTTCAAACATCGGAAAATTCAGTTGATAAGTTGAGATATTACATGTAATCAAAACTATGTCGTTTTTTCGTTATAGTTTGAGGAATCGAGATACTAATCAATCGAGATTTCAACAACTACATCTTCTCTAATAAGAGTGAAACAACAAATTTTGGGAGGTGAAACTTAATTTAGAACAAAAAATAGATAGCGATGATGCGATTGGGTGAAGTACTTGGTTAGAAAATATAGTTTTCAATAAAATGAAAATTGAAGTTTTGGATGTCAATCAGATAGTTGTAGTTGGAGGGTTCAAAGAGTAGATAAGAACTGTTATAAATTGAGGTTTATGACATTTCTATGAAACTACTTGTAGATAAGTTTTCTCCATCATAGACATTTGTCTATGAACTTTGTATTTCTGAAGCGGCTCGTAACTCTGATCTGTCAATTGAACCAAATTCCTGCAATATAGCTCGATGTTAATCACTATACTTGCATAAGATCTCTCTCCGAACAATTGTGTGCGTGTGAGAGGTGTAGCTTTTCATAGGAATGGTTTGAAAGTGAAAATGGTAGTGATGGTTGAAAATGGATTACTGATTGTTGATGCTTCCCATTACTCTCGACTTCTATTTATAGCTTCTCATCCATCCTAACTAATCGGTACGTTTTATTTATTAACTAACCATCTCCTAACACGACTAACTACCTTTCAGACTAACATTGCACGGCATACTGCCATAAGCATATTCACATTCATATTCATAATCTCTA